>JAQIWE010000824.1:0-18858 GCA_034698565.1 Campodea plusiochaeta
TAACGTAAATTCCTAAAATATTCCTAAAATTTAGCCTAAAAAATTCCTAAATTCCTAATAAAAATCTTACTGGAAGACAGTGGGAGCCCTGAATTAAAGAAAATATAAGAAAATAAGCGCTATTAAAAAGACCATTTAATTCCACTAAAATAAAAAATTTGAATTGGAATTTTATCTCGTTTATTCACTTTTTCTTTTCTTTGGGAAACATTCCATTCTTGAAAATATTCTCATATTAGCAGTACTGTATAAATAGCAGAAATATTTCAAGGCCGTAAGTAAAGGAATTCTTCGCATTTTTTGCATTGTGTGTTGATAAAAGATAATATGGGGAGGAACAGAATTTTGAGGTGAAGATACCAAATGTTTGATTTTGTATTTCCGGGCAGGTGTGAATCACTGTTTCCATACAATAGAAGACAAGATACAAAACGAAATTTCATTTTTAGTAATATATTTTTTCCGTATTACTATTATCATATATACGTGCACGATGTGTTATTTCATTGCAAGACATAGTTATAGGAACTAGGAAGGAATTAAATTAGATTATAATAAAAATACGAAGGAAATTTCGAAAATAAAGAGAAAAAAAAAGATACCTGAAGAAAAACTGGATAATTTATGATTTCCAGTGTTCTCTTGTATTTTTTAAATTTATGTAATTGTGTTTTGCAACATCAGGACTGAATGCAACCTGTAGTGCACTCTTCCTCTGTATTATAAAATATCTGTAATAATAAAATCTATTTTTATTTAGGTTTACGAAGCCACAAACATTCGCCGATTGTATTGGAAACGAATTGCCATGGGGATGGGAGCAGACATTCGATTCTCAGATCGGAGTTTATTTTATCAATCACATTAAACGTAAGTGAACTACCTTTTATTAAGAAACTAGGTGATTGGGCTCCCCCCCCCTTTGTGTATTAATTTGTCAATAATGTTTCTTTTTCTACTTCACCTGTATAATTTAAAAAGGAAAATAGATTAAAAATTAAGAGAAAGTGATTTTGTTAAAATCGTTATATTTCAATTCGTGAAACTTATTTTACATTTCAATTTGTGAAACTTATTTTATATTTCTATTTCGAAAATACTTAATAAATTTTGTTCTTTGTTTCTTTAATGGTCCTTTCATATAACAACGATTTTCAGCATTTTCCACTTCATGGAATTTTTTTAATGGATTACTGATTGTTATTCAATATTGCCATATGATCATTCTTGGACACAATTGTACAGGAAATACAGAAAATTTCACGTGGATAGAATAATTTAGCAATTCCTGAACGATTGGGTACGGCGATAAGAAAATATTGAAAATTCCTGTCCTTTTATCGAACAAAAAGAGAAGTATCCGAAGGATTTTGGCGAGAGAGCATCTGTTGATGGATTTCAAAACTTCATTCCATGGGGGAAAATTGTACCAAATCTTAAATTCCAGCTGCAAATAGAACACCTGCTTAGGAACGCAGATGTGATATTTGACGTAAGGGAATGGGAATTCTTCTCTAAGAAAAATATAAATTTATACGAGTTCAGACCTTTTATGCGACATGAATCTTATTGGTTCAGAAACAAAAATTTAATATTCTTTGATTAATACGTTTTATCAAGCTTATATTTATAGCGAAAAAGAATGAAATAAGTAAAGGAAATTTGTATCTTTTTAGAGAAATCTCTTTAATTTGGCAGTCCATCAAAGATCGAAAGCCGTAATATATTTACCGAGAAAAAAAAACCTTCATTTAGGACCTACAATCAGATCCAGCAATACTCAAAATACATTGTTTTTATACAGAGTCCACCCAGCTAGAAGACCCCCGTCTGGAATGGAGGGCTATTCAAGAGGCCATGTTACGTGAATACCTTCATACAGCGCAAGAGGAATTAGAGGTAAGAAAGAGACCTTTAAAAAGAATAATAAAAGAGACCACGGGTCCAGATATTAGTCAGTTTTTTGCTGCTCTCGCTGGGAGTTGGGACCGCTGGCTACTGGTATTACGTTACGGTGTTGTCACGTTCCTTCAAGCAGTAGGGGAACATTTTGACTGACTTTCGACCACTTTTTTATCGTTAGTTTATTCCATTAAAGATAAAATAGACTATAGAAGTACGATTGCGGTGGGTTTTATTCTCGTATATTATGATTCCACCCAGCTATAACTGCTGGGTTTGATTAGATAAATGATTTATATATTATAAAGAACGGTGAAAATATGAAATAGATAACAATAAAACAAGTTACTACACTAGCCAACATTGCCGCTGTTGTGTTCTTGTGTATTGTATTTTTAAAGAACTGAATTGCCACATTTTTCACTGGCATTTCAAATTTCAATAATATAAAGGATTTAAATGAATATTAGAAAGTAAGAAATAATAAGTCGAGCAAAAATATATTACGCATAACGAATAACTTACGTTCTAAATATACTTAAGTTAATCTGAACCAGATTTTCAGTTCAAATATTGAATTATCACAATTTATTCTGTAACAGTGCAGGTCAACGTAAGTGAAAAAAAAATACAACTTATTTTAGTATTGCAATTAGACAGTTCCAAATATTGTAGATGTCCAAATATGTAAGTTAGGCACATTCTAATTTTCCAGTACATAACTGTGAAAACAATAACTTTTGGTTTGGAGCATAAGTAGTAATCATTATGTTTTCCCTTAATTTAAAGATTTTTAGATTTAAAGTTTTGCTGTTTCTTTAATCTTAGTTAAAACTATTCCAAATTAAACCTTTATTATTCTACTTCATATTACTTTACACGTCAGTGATGTGATAATTTTGACCTTTCCATTGGATTACAATGCGCATATCTCATAAATCTGTGCGCCAAGTTAAAAAAAATGTTTACTGATGAACTGCAAGTTATATAATGGCATTCCGTTCGGCCTTTCCAAGGTTATTGCCAATCAAATACCAAATAGTTGGAAAAGGCCATCATAGGAATTCCAAGAACGACAACGAATTATAAAGATTCCACTCGGGAATTACGCCATTACTTCTTCAGAACAATAAAAGTTTTATTGTACTAAATTGTGGATACAAAATAAAATGATATAATACCGGTTCTTTATTTTTTCTTCCAGTGATTTTAAAAATAATATTTATAAATAAACAATATGCTGATACTAGGCTATATAGTTTTCCATTTTCAAGTGCAGTTCATAATAACTATGATTATGAATGCAATTCATAATAATTCGACTATGTATAAGTACATAGAATCAGCAGTATAGGAGTTGAATGTTTGGTCAGAGCAGAGTTCATTTCTTACAATAATAAATCTCATTTAATCTGTCGTTTCCATTGGTAAATTGTTAAACATTATTGTAATCTCTTGTAACAGACAAATCATGACATCATGTAAATTTTTCTTGAATATATTCAAAAGGTATGTTCGATCCACGATCTGATTAGACGCTCAAAGAATAATCCAGATTATGAATTAAGCAATATCTCCTTTATTGTTGCTGTATGTCATCAACAGCAAACATTAGTAAATGTTATCTTACTGAATCATGTTATGAAAACTTATGTTGATGACATTCTCTTGAATTCTTGAATCATTATAACCAAAATTGATAATTATTTTTTTCTCTTCCATAAGGGGAAATCGAATATTATTCCATCATAAAAAAAATCGATAAAAAATAACCTTATCTGAAATTTCGTAAAAAAATATATAATCTGCCGATATGAAATTCTTATACGCTTCTCCACGAGAGCTGTGATCTGTGCGCACAATGTCGCAACATGTACACATTCCTCAGTCCTCGCCAGCGGGCATCAAATGTTGTAGGACGAGTATATTCATACTGTTTTGAGAGGGGGAGAAAGGGGGGAATAGTATACCAATAATGTGTGTACGTTGCGTGGAACTCACAATAGGGGAGGGGGCGGAATAGTTGTATGCTCACACTACAAGTTGATTCAAAATAATACGGAACTCCGGTTTGGATTGAAAATTTTGTATTGTTCCTTCTATAGTTTTTCATCTTTAATAAAAGAAATATGTACATGTTATTATCTTGAATATTAATGGATTTAACTTTTAAACCAATTAACACCATATTAAAGTGTTAAAAGAGCATTCCGTAACATACGTATATTTTTGTAAAGTAATTTGCTCGTCAACTCTAGTACAACAGTTTCACATTTCTGATGTATGGTAGTTATATTTTTTATTCGTAATTTTGGTCACAGAGTAGATTTAAAAGATAGATAGGCCTAGTAAATTGTTGTTTCTAAAAATATTTCAGCCATTATTCATTTAAATCAATATTGAATTCCTGATTATTTTTGATGATCCAATTTTATACTTTCAGTTTAGATAACGCTATATAATTTTACATTCAAATCGTTTTTAACTAGATCAATCCTGGATGTGGTAATGCGAAGCAAATGTTTGTTTTTGCAACTGATATTTTAATCTTCAGTATTGCTGCAACAATATTATATTGATATTATTTATTATAATTAAATAACATTCTGAAATTTGGTCGAGATCGTGTTGCACTATTCGTTTCCTAATTTCAAAGATCGCGTTATACCGTTCTTACTTCTTGCGTAATCTGAAATTCAATATTCTTTCATCAGTAAGAAAGTACCATTGTAGACTGTAGGTTACAGAATTAAATTATCACGGTATGTTCTTACGCTGCATAATAATATTTACACTATCCTCACACTATTATGTTCTTAACTGACCTTAAGCAAGGTCAATTTTCGTAATAACCAAGATTTTTAAATCTAAATCAATTGTATTAATATCGTCAAGATGAAAGAGTTGAATAGTGTGTTTATTTGACACTTTAACTTATACACCAGTTGCTTATCGAAGGAAACATGGATCAGATGAGATCGTAGAGAGGGGGAGAGAGGAGGACGTGAAAAATTCCAAAGTCCAAAATAAAACCGAACGACGACACCAAATAGCGATTTAAAATTCCTTTCCTATCGTATTTCTGTTGGTCTGGTATTTAAGACGTAAATACACACACTTTCAGTAATCTGTGGAATGTTATTTGCTTTTCTAAAAAATCAATGATATTTATAGAACTTTTACTCTGGTGGGAACGTTCTTGAGGAATTTTCAAATACAACAAAATGAAAACAGAATATGGGGAATATTGAATAATATTATTAGTATTAAAAAT
The DNA here is from genome assembly GCA_034698565.1 of Campodea plusiochaeta. Classification (NCBI taxonomy): domain Eukaryota; kingdom Metazoa; phylum Arthropoda; class Diplura; order Rhabdura; family Campodeidae; genus Campodea; species Campodea plusiochaeta. The sequence goes on from JAQIWE010000824.1 coordinate 5,177, forward strand.
ATTCATGAGTGGAATGTGATATTTCCATTTTCATATTGTTCTCTACAATTAAAAAAATGTAACAACATGTGGAAATTTTAATCTCAAGATTTCTAATACATTTATGATAACTATAAACTAATAATTTTATAGATAATGCAAACAATGCAAAGGGATCAATACAGCATACAATGTTAGATGGCTTAACCCATACCAGTACAACAACACTAGAAGACACAAAGACAAAAAATAATAATAAGTATTGTAAATTAATAAGAAAATAGTCTACTGGTGAAGTGGTGATGTTAAAAATAAAATAATACAATTTCAAGAAATTTTTTAAACCAGTTTAATAATTTAATTTTTAAATGACACGTAAGAAAAGAAACAGTAAACTGTTAGAGAGATTATTTAAAAATGTGGCTTAATACTTTGCTATAATATTTCAATACATTTATTTTCCCAGGCCAAGAAAGAAATAATAGACGTGAAACAACAAAGGCTGTGTTTAGCTCAAGATGATTATCAGCACCTCAATAATGCCTTAACAAATCTTCACAACTCTAGAACAAGTTGTAAGTATTTCAGTCTCTTTTTTTAATCAATCTCCAGGTGTAAAATTATTTATCATATCATTATTAGGTTATATATTGGTTATGTAGTAGAAGTACCATAACAATGTCAGTCCATTCACAATGTCTTTTATGAAAACATTAACAATGATATAGAACATTCATTATTCTAACGAAGTATATAGTATTCAAAGGGCTGGTGTAGATTTAAAGTACACAGAATGTTACATAACCTTTTCAAAATTCAATTTCTTTATAATTCTATTAAATTCTTGTTATGAGAAATATTTATTCTAAATGAGAAATACTTAGGCTTAGTTTTGTAAAAGTAAAAAAAGTCTATTTTAAAAACAGCAGTGTTAAAAAAAGTTCAGATATAAAGTTTCGTATATTTTCATTCACATTGTTTAAACTGTTTCAATATTATGTACTTTCTTAAAAGGTAACACATATATATAATTGTTTCAAACAACCGAAATTCTTTTTTTATTTTTGCCCATTCAAAACCAGTTTGATGGACAGTACAAGTTTTTCTTGTTTCCAAACTTGGTTATTATCAAGGATAAAAATTACTTCCCCCCTCCCTCTGTAGAAGAAAGACATTGCAGAACCCTTAATTACTAGTGGAATGCAAAGAGAAAAAAAATTCCCTTCTTGCTTCCATAGATTTTTCATTCATGAAAAACTGGATTGATCTCTTTAGTCATTTCTCAAAGTACATAGCATAGGTGTGTCTGGGGATTTATACAATTAGCTGTGGGAGAACAGGGGAAAAACAGGGAGGTGGATAAATTTTTTCTCATGTGAAAGATGATTATCGAAGCATTATTTGACTTTTTCTGTTGATTTAATACTCTGTTTTTCTAATCTTTTTTTTACCATTGCAAATATTCTTATCTTATTATGTAATACAGTGCTCTACTTCTGATTAATCAATACTACTGCAAATAAAATACAAAACATACTACCTGTGTACTTTATGTTAATTATTCTATTTGGTTGATTAATATTTCACTTATAAATATTATGTATTTTACTGTAACACACATATACTATGATAGGTATTCCCTATAAAATTCAGCTGAGTAATATTTTTTCTCATTGAACATTTTTGTCATTTTAACAAAGCATACTGTAATTATAATTATGTTGTATTGTTATTTGATAACATATAGTTCAACCTGTACATTACTCGAAAACTACAATACTTTTTTTTGTTTCAGTATGTTCTAACACCAGTAGTGCCAGTTCTAAATATGATCCTGATTTACTAAAAGCCGATGTTGCCTTAGCAAAGAATAGAGTATCCCGGTTGAAACATGAACTTCAACATATTCAAGCAGAAATGATGTATAAACAGAAAGGAGTGGAAACACTTGCACAGTAAGTTACTTTCAAATTGGAAACTATATCTTTTCATCAGAACTTGGAAGGAAATCATTACTTTAAATATTAGTTTATCAAAAAACGCATGTTAAATGTTTAATATTGCAGGTAATTCTTCAGAAAAACTGCTTATGTTGATGACATTCTCTTTGACTAATTTATTTGAAGCAATAGTGCTTCAAATAAATTAGTCAGTGGTAAAAGCTAAAACTTGCTTTAAGTAATGAAATTAACACAAGCAGATTTTGCCATTCACATATATTATACTTATACCAATTCCACCACAATTTAAATCAGCTCAGTTTACTACGTGACATATTATATATATTTTACACTGATTTCTCACAATGTAGAATTTTATATTTTACAGTACTAGAAATTATCATCTGTAGAATAATTCCTTAAATTTCATACATTTGCTATATGTTAGTCAGTACCATGTCATTGACCTAATCCTGTAATTGTAAAAAGAAGACATATAACTTACAATTGCATTTTCTCTTCCAGGGTTGAATATAAGCTTGCTGCTCAGGGTAGCATCTACGATGTGAGTCAAGCTCAGGCCATCTGCACTGAATTACGTAGCATTCAGAAATCTCTTTCATCGGGAGAGAAGGAAAAGGCTGAACTTATGCAATCACTCGCTAAATTAAAAGATGATCTCACTCGACTGCAACTCTCAGAAAGCTCACCAGATGTCTCAACACTCAGTCTACCCAACGAGAAACTTAGTACTGCATCTCAGACAGATTTGTCAGTTGAGTTAATTCCTATTGGTACGAGATTAGCTGAAATGGCAAGGATAAGACAGGAATACGATCAAGCCAGGAAAAAAGTAAGATTTCAACGTAGAAAAAACTACCATATTTTTTGTAGCACTTCTATATATCGAAAATATTTTAGCAATTACAGTTTTTATATCTCATGAATTCCTTACTTCTTTTAAATGTAGTTTTGAGTTTTCATAACTGTTAGATTTTACTGAAATAGGGCAGCCTACTCATTTGTTTTATGAAAATTATGTATTTACAATATTTGTAAGTTGTTGCAAAAATAATTTAAGCATATTTCATCATTTTAAGGATTACCAGATCCTCTTTGTAAACTGCTAAAATATTCAATACTATAATATTATTTAACTTAAATAACACAACTGTATTATTATTTTTAGGTTCAGAATATTCAACATCAACTAGCAGATCTTGAAGGTGAAGTGGTACCAGGTCAAGCAGAATCAGATAAAGACAGATTACTTCTCTACCAAGAGAAAGAACAACTACTCAGGGAATTACGGAGTATCACACCACATTCTAGGTAATTATATGTAGGCCTAGCATGTATTTGGAACTCGTAGTAGTTTTCACAATTTAATCCGCATATTTCGCTTTAGTGAAAAAATAGACCTAGTATTTTAATTTTATAAAGAAGTTTATAATATTTTTGATAAAAACATATTTTCTCATGTTTTTCTGTGACACAGTAAAAATGGTACATCTTAAAGCTTAGTTCTCTACTTCTCTTCTAAACAATAAATTTTACTGTAATATCTATCACACAATTTAATGTTAATTGAATTTTGATCGAAATTTAAAATATTAAATGACATTTCGTTCAAAATAATTACTATAAAATGGTATTATTATCTACGTAAAATAATATGACTCATTTTATTTTTCATTGCTGCAGGAAAAAAATGTACAAAAGGTAAACCACAAACTATTAATCTATTATACTCTTTTCTATGCATATTATCTTAGTATTAGATGAATGTTATAGTTATTTAAATGGCTTGTTCTTATTTCCTTCATTCTTTGTTATTATTGAAAACTAATCAACATTCAGTTTGGTTTTCCCAGTGAACAAATTTATTTATTCTAATATTTCTTTTCAGATCTCAGAAAGAGATGACTGCCATTAAGTGTGAGATTCGTAAACTCGAACAAGATCTTAATAATGCCACCGAGATGTCTAACAGAGCAATAGCAGATAGATTGAGGCTACATGAAGAAAAACAACTGCTACTGCAACAACTCAAAGATGCATTACAAGTAAGATAATAAATTACATGTACTTGATATTGTTCTTCAGTGAACACTTAATATACAACATGCTTTCAAAGCCTATAATGTAATACTGTAAACAGTACCATTTATGAAGTGTTCTACTACTACACATTTGGAAATATCCTTTAATTTTTTTTTATTTTCCTATTTCTGTTATGCTGAAGAATTATGACAATAAAACAAAAACAATTTTGCATATTGAAATAAAAATTGATTATGAATTTAAAATATTATAATTAAGAATATTCTTAGGATTACATATAAACAGTAGTTTTATAACTAGTATTTTGTAATTAATTTTAGGTGCATTAAGAAAACAATGGAACTATTGAGTTCTGCTGAATTAGTTCTGTACACACTTTCATATTAAAATAGGTGTTATATACTGTAATATGTAATTTCTAAAAGTATTTTTTAAAAGTTGGTTTTACTTCATTTTTTATTTAAAGTTATATTTAAACCTTTTTATTTTGTTTCAGTGTATGGCCCAACTTGAGTCTCAACTGAAACATTTGTCAGCCAGTACATTAAGTATGAGCAGTTCAAGTAGTTTAGGATCACTATCAACAAGCTCAAAGGGATCTTTAAATTCGCTTAGCTTTACTGATATCTACGGAATGCCACAGTGTACCCACCTAGAACAAGTGAACATGGTTGACCTCCATCGAAGAGTTGCAAAACTCTTAAATGGACCATTAGAACCCGAACTCCCACCTGACGTTAGCCCAACGACACCCCAATTATCCCTTTCCCCACGAAGTTCATTATCATCAGTTTCACCCCCTGTGTCACCATACGAACTAGGACTCCCCCCTTCTTACGATCATAGTTCATCAACAGCAGAACATTGGAGATTACTTTCAGAACGTGTTCAGTTAGAAGAAAGACTTGCTGAGTTACGTGTAACAACTAGAAGTGGTTTAAGACCTTTACAACTTAAAAGTGATTTGTGTTATGAGAGTTCTGCAAGTGATAGTAATCCTCCTTTATCCCCTATCTCTGAAAGTGTATCTGATTCTCCATTAGAAGAGAAACGTGAAAACACAACAACAGTGTCAGCGGCAGTTAGTGATGAGTCAGTAGCAGGAGATAGTGGAGTTTTTGAAGCATCAAATAAGCATTCCAGTGATGAATGGATGTGTAATATGGAAACAGCACAAGTACTCATTAAACTCAGGTAAAGAAATTCAAACAGAACAATTGAAAAGTAACATTATTAGTCTTTAATACTGTGGCATATTTGTTTTATTATGACACTTTTGTAACTGCAAGAGAAAGCTGACCACAGTAAACAATACTATTACACTAACCTATTAGTTAGTGTATTAATGTTGCATTATTAGGGCACTGTAAGTTTTTTGTAATAAGTTCAAAAAAGTGAGAGCATTTCTATCATAATGATATTTTATGTATAGTTAAGTTAATGTTAAACTGTAGATTTTAAAAGTCAAAATATTACACGGAGATAATATTGGTCTTTAATTACTCCATTTTCACAATAGCTTAATCAAGGCTTTTTATAATATAATAAAAACTGCATCACAAAGAGATCTATTTTTAACAGATTGATGATTTGAACAGTGAATAATTCCACTGCCTGTTTGTTTTAGGTACAGCATAAGTGATGGTATATTACACATTGGAATAGAGAGGGCACGGAATCTCACAGCACTTAGTATACCAGACAGATATAAAATGTAAGTATTCAATGAAATATTCTCAAGTTGAAATATATAGAAGAAACAAAGTAATTTCTAATTTACTGTTATCACGAACTTATAGGGTAATTTACTTATAAAAATCATGCTAAATTATAATTTTTATGAATCATAGTTTGTAGAAAATTTAAAACAATTTTACTGCTTAATTTGGAATTTGTTTAGAGGATGATTTGCTGGCATAGGTCTATATAAGTACTGTAAGTGAATGGTTTATAATAGTCTTTAATTAAAATTTGAATTGAAATTTCTTATGATTTGCTAGATGCTAATTATTAAAACAAATTAATTATTTTATAAAATGTACTTTTAAACTGAAGTTACTATTTTGTAGATGCATTAAAGCCGCACTGCTTCCAAGTACATCAAATGAAGTTCTAGCATGCAGTACAAAGTGTACAGATGATATTACGAGGCCGACATTTGGAGAGAACTTCCCACTGTCACTTCCATTAACTAAACTATACACAAAAACATTACAAATTACTGTGTGGGCCGTAGGACCAGCAGATCATGGAGATTGCATGGTAAGAAAAGTATAGCCTAGTATTTTAATATTCTTAGCTCTTTTGTTATAATTTATGGTAGAATTTGTTTTATGCCTAATGTAATCATGCAATGACAGTACTCACCATGTTGAAGTTAATGATTACAATTTTCAGTATGGTATGGTACTAGTGTAGTGCAAAGGTGCATTTGAAAAACTAATACATGTACATAGGGAATGTAAAACTAACAAATAATTGGGTAGTATTAGTAAATGAAGTGAATAGTCAACAAAGAGACTGACAATTGTAGTTTTAATGTGAAATTTACTAATCTTTTATGGTTTCTTTGGAGAATTTGTGATTGATTAAATGATTCATATATGTTTGGACAACACAAACTACAGAACTGTTTGCATCAGTAGTGCAATAAAAAATTACAGGTATTTCCAACTCTGCATATTATAGACATTACCACAAAACCATATTTTTGTTCTTTACTATCATTTTAATGCTAATACCAGTATTCAGTTCTAATATTCAAAACCTACATTATAAACATTAAACAATCAACTGGATTTTCGTGTTACTTTCAGGGTTCAGCACAAGTAAGCTTAGCTGACTTTGATCCAAAGACTCCTGTAACAAAGTGGTACAATATCTTAAGCTTCAGTTTCATGCATCATAGTGATCGAAGTGATGTAACAAGTATAGAAAGACATACACCTATACAACATGAAACAGAAGGAAACTCTTATAAATCTATCAAAGAAGAAAGCAGTGATGAATCAACAATCATTTCTTCACAAACATCAACACTCACGAGGAATCAAGGTAAGATGGAGAAACAATAAATTATTTCATGATACCAGCACTTTTAGTTAGTAAAGAGAGCAAAAGCATTTGTAGTATTTTGTACTAAAATCTCATCATGAAATTTTTAAAATTTAATCACTGAAATTTCGTTTAATCTGCAGTTTCCTACATGCTGTACTTTGATAATTCAAGTCAGTCTTAAAAATTGTGTTACTAAATGTTCAATTTCATATCTCGAATGTCATAATTTTATTACTTTAGATCACATTTAAATTCATAATGTTGCCTATTAGAACACTTTTATTCCTATTCACGAATACTGTGTTTCTATTTTTCTAAGATACTGTTTTAACATACTAAGCTTATGTAATAATTATAAAAAAGTATTACTAATTAAAAAGTAAATTTTAGTGTAATATGTTATTTTCTTTTACAAGCAGCAGAATTATTGAAGGTATGTACACTTCATGTACATTCTGTGAATCTGTAGATATAATATTTTATAAAAAGTATAATATCATACTAATTTGTATTGGATTTAGGGAAATTGTGAATGAGCAATTTTTTATATTTGTTAGTAGTTATTCTGTAAAAGGCCGACTGAATTTCCTTTTTAATTGGAATAAAAAAGTAGACTAATTTACTTTCCCAACAGACAATTATCACTAAAGGTTAAATCCAGTGATATTTAGTTTCCAAATATAGTTTTATTAACAATGTGTTTGTTGTTGTAGATCCATGTTGTGTGATAGTGAATGTACGAGTTAGTGATGATTGTGGAGAGAGTGATGAAGAAGAAAGTGATGATGAAGGCGAAAGGAGAAGAGAAGATCAACAAGGAGATATACAGGAGGTAAGATAAAACTTCATCTATGATATCTTGTAGCAAATGTCTTACCACAGATAACTCAAATATTGCTTTTTTTTGTTACTAATCTTGGAAGAGAAAAGCATTTAATGAAATGCATGTATGGCAGATTAAATTGCCATATATTATTGATACTAAATGCCTTTAAAATAAAATCACAATAAAAATAATCAAACAAAAATATTTTGATAATCATTCTACACAAAGTTTCTAGAATCAATAATCCAGTTGAAGTGGGAAATATTGGGTACAGACCACCAGAAAACCATACTTTTGCATCTTTATATTGGAGATTTTGAAAGAGTAATAGGCAATTTATGAAACAACAAATGAATGGACCATTACAAAATGTTGAATTACGATGAATCTTATTTTAAACAACTGTTCTAATGAAATCCATCTCCCCTTTCAGGAACTCTCCTTAATTGAGCATGCAGACAAAGAAACCAATACTGAATGCCTCTTCATTCCTGAACGTCGTGGTATAAGAGAAGAGAAGTCAATTGTTATAAAACGCTCACAAACATTCTCACCAAGTGTTGCAGTTGGTAGACCTTACTCATGTAGACTCAGCAGAAGTGATAGTGATAGTTCAATGCCACTCTATAGAAAAGGAGGACCATTCCAAAGAAATTCAGTTGAGAGAAGATCACTCAGGTGGAAGTCAAAGTGTCAGGCTGTACAAGCAGCAGCAAGGACATGCTCATTCACACCAAGAACATCAATAGATCTGGAGTTAGATTTACAAGTAAGTTGGAAAACATGATAATTGTTTTCAGAGGTTTCGTATACTTTATACTGACATCTAGATGCCAGGGTTAAAATGTTTTATTTTATTTCTCATAGTAGAATCACATTACGTTTACCGGTAATTAATGTTTGAATTTATCACTGATCATTCGTAGTCTCCTTTGAAATGAAAAATAGTTCAGATTTTACAATTCAAGAAAATTTGGTATAATAATACTAAATGCAGCAAACACTTTTTAAAAGTTACAGGGTGTCTGCTGTATTAGTAATTTAGTATGATAAATGATCTTGCAATTCGCATAATATGAAGAAGTAACTAGAATTCCCCTCTTAAGGCAAGACATTTACTATGATGAGAAATATTTTATAAAAGTTTCCATTTTTAAATACAATTTTCACATTTGTATTAACAAAACCATTTTTCTCATCAGGCTCAGCAAACGAAGCTTCAGCAGTTACAAGATGAATTGGAAAGGCTTCGAGTTCTGAAGAAACATTTAGAAGAAGCTAAGAGTAAAGGTGATACAGAAATCACATCTTGGATTATGGAAGATGAACATTTCCAAAACTTACTAACAGAGGTAAACACACTTTCACAACTGTATTCACGATATATCTTACAAACGAACGTCAAACAAGTATTTTTATTGTGTTTTGAAGTGGTTTAATCCATATTTTGAAGATGAATTGTCAACAGAAGAGTAGAATTACCTAACATCATTTAGTCACTTAAATAGTAAATTAAAGAGCATAATGCTGAAATTAGAACTAAATTTACAGCACATTGGGATGACTAACAGTAACAATTATAATCTCTATTCTAACATTGTGTAATTTTTTTATTTTTCTAACTAACTCTCCAGGAAAATATACCTTTATTGCATTTTCTTTAACAATACTGCAGTGTTACCAAAAATATGAGAATAATAAGATTTTAAAGTTTTTGCAGAATTCTGAATTACAGGAATTATAAACTTAATATAACATATCGTAAACCATATTCAAGTTTTCCTGTTAAGTCAGAAATTTGATGTACTTGAAAGGCTGAAATATTTTCTTTTTACCAAATGGAAATACTGTAATTAAAGATATTCAATTCAATTTATTTGTTCATGGCCGTATAGCCCACATACAAATGGAGTTCCAATACAAAAAGATGAATATTTGTTATTGTAATTAAAGATAGTTCCATAACAAACTACAGATAACTTATTTTAACATTTCACAAGTCTGTATCACTTGAATTCAAAGTTATTTTTTCCTCTTTTTCAGGCTAATCATATTAAGCATGGTAAAACTGCTGAAGACAAGAAAGTTGAAAGACTGCTAAAGAAAACCTCAAGGGAGATTTATAAGCTTAGAAAGAGTAAAGCAGGAAATGGCCAACCTGATGTCATATCATTTAAGTAAGTATACTAACACTATTGTAGAATTTCTTTTTATAAAATTTGTTAAATTTCTTTTATAACATGCTTTTCATTAAACGTTTACAAATTATAAAAAAAGAATCATTAATTAGATTTCTTAATGAATGAAACTGCTAAATGAACAATTCTAATTTCTAATACAGAAGCTTTAACTTCTTTCTCAAGAAATCAAAAAGGCTGATATTAAAAAAGTGATATTAAGATTACAATACTGTGATAATACCATAGTAAGTTTGTCAGTCCAAAGACATAATCACATCAGCTTTGGCAGCTTAATTAAGTACTTCAGCAACACTACCATTCTATTACACTTTTAGTATAAGTCATACACATACACTTTAACAGTCATCATTACTGCATTTGATGCAATATTGCTTCTTGGAAGAAGGTTGTTATTAACAAGTCTTTTTTATTTTCAGGGAGAAAATGGCTTTCTTTACTCGTGTTAATGTAAATGTCCCAGTGCTGCCAACTGACGTGAATGAGAACAAATCTTACGAAAGTGAAAGTGCTAATAGTAACACAGGTGACTCCAAAGCAGAATCACATTTTACCTTTCGAGATGAAGAAGTAGGAGTCCAAGTATAATTATATTATGTCTTCCAAATATGCCATAAGGGCCAGTAACAGCTAGCATTTCACAATTAACAGAGATTAGCAAAGGGGAGAACACGGAATAAGATTTAAGCTAAATAAGATAATACTGACAGTCAGATTTCTTTCTATAAACTTTTAAGTTGGCTACAATATGCCAATTCAATGGATATCTTAATACTGTAAACCCCTTTTATGAAATTCTTTAATTCTTACAATATTTTGTGTTCTTTGTCTAAACTAATTTCTACTTTGAAACTAAGTAATCTCTTTACTGTCAGTAATTTATATTATTGCACATATTGTTAACAATGTGTCATCTCTATCATCTAATTAACATTTTATAACAATGTGCCTTTACTGGAAAAGTTTTCTACAATTCCGTCAAAACAAATGCAGAATAATGGCTGAAAAATAATACATCAACCTTTTGACTGAGAAATACGAGTTGTGAATCCTGCCTATTGTCCTACTATGAATATAATAGATGCCTTCAACTCAACTTTTGTTAATTTTCTTTCTACTTAAATTTTTTATATATATCTTATTTATTTTTCTATTTCAAATTACATATCAAGTGGGATTTACTTTGTCCTACCCTTAACACAATAAATTCCACTTTTGTTAATAACTCTTTGAAAAACTTCCCAAATTGTATGCTTTAAGATGTTTATTTAATGTTTTCTAATATTATTACCAAAGATTTTAATTTACTTCATTGACTAGGATGTATAATATAACATGATGCGATGCCAATAAATATATTAGATGTTAGGTACATGCGTGCCACAGAATATACTGGCTTCCATTGTAACCGTGTTCTTTCCTACATTTTTTGTGTCATATTTTTTATGGATTTTAAAGTACAAGTTAGCCTAGATAAGGGGGGTACTGCAGAATAATGTGCCTTTTTTAAGTGCACTTTTTGAGATTGTTCTTTGTATATACCTTGTACATTATGAAGCAATAGTTTTATTTATTGTTGTAACTATAAAAACCCAAAGTCCTCCACCGATTTTTTACTTGTTGTACAGATCATGTTATATAAAAATATATATTATTGTTGTACATTTATATATATAATGTTGTTGTGTAAGTAATATTATGATAAGTACTATGTTCAAGTTTTTATATAGTGCAAAATATTTGTAAAAATATTTAATCTCTACTTTATAAGTTTTATAACTTCAGTTATGCTGTGCTACTTATAATTTGAAGAAAAGGAGTCTGTACTTGAAATCCTAATTTTCTGGACAAATTTATGTCACAATATTTGTGATATATTATGTGAACTTGTTTTGATGAAAATAACATTTTATATCAAACTCAATGTCTTTCATTCAAATGCAATTTCTACACCTATTCAAAGAAAGCAGAAGAAATCATTTTCATTAAAATTGAAAGTTAAAGCTGTATTAAATAATAATTTAATCACATTGACTTGACTTATATTCTAAAATGGATCACATGTATACGGGTTCAATACTTCCACATGATATTAAAGTTCTTTGTTATAAATTTATGTTATAATTGATCTTGAAAAGAACTTCTGTTAGTTGTTCAGCTCATCACACAAACCTCTATAGTTGATTGTTTCCTATTCAATCTTAAATGCAGACTTTGTACCAAAAAAAATCTCATGCTTAGCTACTTGAAAATAGCATTGGTGGAAGTTATGATTTTTGAATTTTTCCAAGACTCAACAGATTATATTGAAATTAGACAAAATTATTTTTCAAAAACAAGTGGAAAGTTCCATTTTTCTCAACATTATACAAAATTATTTTTCAAAAACAAGTGAAAAGTTGAGTTCCATTTTTCTCAACATTATACGTTGGGAGTCTTGAAGACATGGACAAGTATGGTCAATGAAGATAAATGAATAACATCAATTATAAATGATGAAAGACTGACAATATAAATATATGTCAAATATCCAATAAACACAGGACCAGCTGTTAATAATTCAAATGATGGTTTAAAATAAAAAATAATGCAATTTACTCTATAAAATATAATAAAGGTAGACAGTGTTTTGCTACATTTCATACCATAGTGAAATTTAAACCATCAGGTATTCAATAATATTTGAGTGAAAAGTTTTACTTTTTTAACAACCATTGATATACAAATATTTAATGAATAACTACAAAAGATTACGGGAGGAAAGAACAAGCAGAATAAAATGCTGCTAAGTTAACTGACTTCAGTTTGGTTAAGAATTTCACTAAAAACAGAATTAATTGAAAAGTTTCCATTTCAATACTTGTACCAACTCATGTAAATTGGAAATAGCCTTCATTCTGAACGTAAAGTGATCTTTCTGTGCAAACATTCACATTATCATATTGGTCTATCTGTAAATGTACTGTTAGATACATCAAAATCTAATGCCTTTTACAACAACTAGCTATATATATCTTCCAAAATTTTCTACAAAGTTTAATAGATGCATCAGGCAAGCACTCAGACAGAAATGGATAAAAACCAAACATTACATTTCTCATTAAGTTTCCACTATTTGAGTGTCACATTATTTCAATTACAGTGGTTGAATTTATTTCAATTTTTGGTTGGATACACATAAGCAGCATCAGTAATCATTTGAAAAAGTTATAATCTGAATTACGATACTAATTCTAGCGATACACCTTTTCTAAATTCTCAGTAAGACAATCCACAATGTTTCAAACATCAAAAAATAAATTGTACTGGTACATCTAAAATTGATAACTTCCCGATAGGCTATATTCCGGGTACAACATATGATATCTACATTATACTCGACATATTTGTTCAAGAACTCTATTGACGTCCCACTTCAAATCTACAGACGACCATGCAACTTGCATGGAATGACACCATAATTTCAGGAGAGTTACACTTCTGAAAGACTTTCAGAGGACTAATATGGGGTATCGTACTCAGTTAGTGCTGCATTATAATTCAGACTACTTAAAAAAAGTTGGTGACATTCTTAGGACAGTCAACATAAACTCACATGGTCATGGTCACGTTTACAAT
>JAQIWE010000825.1:0-18852 GCA_034698565.1 Campodea plusiochaeta
GGGGGAGTAACGTATGAAATTGAAACCTCGTACAATTTTTCCATTCGTATATTATCCAGCATGATAGTCAGACTACAAAATTATAAGTTGTCACTATTTCAGATTGACGGCACAAAATTTTAAACTAGGATATTTTAAGTTTGATCACTTTGATCTGTTGATTACACCATCTATTCAATTGTTGATATATATAATTATATCTATACAACGCAGTATATTTTTGTTCTTAATACCAAAATGTAATTGAATGTTGTCCTTTCCAATGTTTTCGTCTGCAGATAAGAGGTATTTATAATCATAAGAGAAGGAAACTGTCATAAAAAAATTAAAAAAATAGATTGTGTGATTTTTTATCCTAAATAGTTTGCTGTCAACTAATAATAATAAGAGCAGAAGAGATAAAGAAAAGTAAACCTATAATAAAAGACTAAATATTTCGTACGATGATAATTTTTCGCAACACAAATAAATTTAATTAAAGTTTACTGTGAATGTTTCCCACTCCCTTCAGTGTCTGTATAATAACAATGCCACGCCCATCCATTGTGTATTGTAATGCAGATGTGCAATAAAGGTACCGTACATCAAGATCTTGCACAATATTTTCACAAAATTTATGTGTCGGCCTAATGAAGTTTTCATTATAGCATCAAAGATGTAATTTGAGTACTTCGAGATTTAATTATATATTTTAAAGAGACTCGTCACTCAGCTAGCTTAATAAAATAATGAATAATCAAAATAAATCAAGACTTTTACGCATATTATATACATAATTATATTTCAACTACTAGACCCACGGAAGACTGAATTCATTGCTTATTTTCTGTCTTATTAACTGAATTTAAATTAATAATTATTATATCGCGGTACCTCTGCACTTGTCTGATCTCATCCTGTTATGCTGTCCTACCCATTCGCACCTAGGCATTTTTCGTTGGGCATTTCACTTATATTGGCATATAGGTGTCAATGTAAATGAAATGCCCCACGAACCAATGCCAATGTAAATGAAATGCCCCACAAAAAATGACTATGCGAATGAATGGGTAAGACCGAGGGGCTGTGCACCACCAAAAAAGTGTACACAGTACTGCGGGTGTAATGCGGTGTGATTCAGCCGTAATGCAGGCGTACTGCAAAATTTTGGTGTACATCGTATTGCGGAAGTGCGCAACCCCTCGGGTAAGACAGCATAACCGGATGAATCAGATTCTGCAGTTGAAAGTAATAAATATTCTGAAGTCAAAAACAAATCCTCTCCCGGATAGGATTTGAGTCAAACACGAAAGCGACTCTAAAATTATATCGATAGAATTTACAGAATTATTTTATATTTTAAAATTGGAACTTTCGTGAGCTAAACGTCACTTTCGTCGTTGATTTACCCCACCATATCCGCGCCTTCAAATTTAATATCTCTCTTAGTAGAGAATGAAGATTGACAGATGAAAATTTAGAGGTTTATTATTTCTAAGGGCTGTTTTTCATGTTGAATGAAGTTCTTTATATATCTCATAATTATATAGAGTTGTCAGAATTCCAAGTGTTTAGAATGGAAATGATATTCTCTCAAAATAAATATCGCGGTTAATAATATAAATATCAAAACAGTTAGAAAATTGATGGAATGTAGAATCACATTATATAAGAGTATAATTATTAATACATTTTATTGAAGTAATACGAGTAAATTACTATTTTTTTTTCCAAAGAAAATTTTGAATATTAGAGGACCATAGGGTTCAACAGTCTGGTGGTTTGGTACCCTTGATTCCACAAATGGGGGACTGCCTTCACTTACATATTTAAGGATAGGTAGAGTGCACGACCGCGGTTTCGACCCATAAGGTCATCATCATGTACACTAGGAACGTAACTAAAATTCCCCCATAACATGGGGCGATAATGCTACGCCGCAGCCATCCAGCCCACTACAGGGAACGAGAGAAGAGTTACAGTGTGTGTATTTATTATACTAACAAGTGTATTTATTTGCTAAAATTTCCTTTGAATTAAACAGTATCATTATTTACTTATTAAATTCGATTTCGTGTACAACTTTTTGTATAAACATAATTTTGAAAATTGTTTCGTTGTCGGTAATACGAATAATTGTAGTAAGTTATATTCGTTTTTGTTTCTTACAACGTAAAAATAGGATTTTAAGTTGTTAGCGATCCCATACTTCGCAAAGTCCTTTATATGTGACAGCATAACTATATTATATGATGTTTCGGAATGTATAAAATGTACCACATAACATCCTTTTTTATGAGTTCCGGTAATTAACGTGCTGGAGAGTACCGCGTAACCATCAACCAGAAAGTGTCAACAGCACATATATTTGCAGTAATGAACGCTTTTAAATATAATGGAATTATGAAAATCATACGTAATAATATTTTTTTTACAAACACAAACAAAAATTATAAATATGTTGATACGTTGTAGTCAAAAAGCAAATAATGCAGCTTGCATACAACATCGATATAAAATGAGAAGCTGCGTCCCTTTGGCTAACACAACATAACGTTGTCCATTTATTCGTTCTTGCTCATGAATTAGTCAAAATGTGCTGACAGAACTAAAACGTGTGTCAATTCGCATGGATCAGGCTAAATGGTTGTATTCCCATAGGATCGAGTGATGCGAGTATGACTAGATCACCTCAGCCATTCGTTTAAAAAACAATGTTGACCCAATCGCAGGTTTGAGTTTGCGTATTAACGGCTCTGGACATTATTTTGGCAACGATTGAGGATGACCTGCACTCGATATGGGCAAAAGAAATTGTATTCTACAGTATAATATATACCAGTATAATCATGGAATTTGTTGTTGAATCGACAGTTCGGGATTCGGGCAGCATGGTAAAGTACTGCACCGTATTTTCTCTCAATTGGTAACGGATGACTCGTCTATCATACAGCAGTGATCCTACTGACAAGTGGCAATAACAGACTGAACATACCTAAATTTTATTTTCCAATATTTTTGGCTAATAAATGTTGAACACATATGAATCTATTTCTCTCAGTGTCTGAGAGAAGATTCTTTTCCATTATACAGCATAGAGCAAATAATGGAAAAGATTCTAATGAAAATAATATCTTGATCGCAGATTAGGAATGGAAGAAAAATAATTATGAATATTAGTATGTGTTTTTATATATCGTATGTAATGATTTCTGTGCAATTTTTTTAAGCAAAAATTACTACTCTATTCTATTGGAATATGAATAATACTTATAGTTTGGATCTTTTTCACCAACCATAATGTTTCGCAAAAATCTGCAACATAATTTGCAAGTTGCGTCATTTCACAGTCCATGCATCCGAGTCATACTTGAGTGATCATTCACGTCACTGAAGGTTTTAGTTTTGCTATTATTATTTTTTTATCTGAACCTAGTTTTTCTGGTTTCTTCTTTTTCGGTTAATTTGCAATCTCGTAATTCACTGACATTATAGAAAAACTTTTGAATTTATTTTTTCAGGTCAACTTGTTGCAAGAATAGAGAAGTTGTAAGCTTGTGTAATAGAAAAAAAATCGCCATCAAAACTAAAATTGATTATTGGGTAGTACTGCCAGGATATTTTTCAACATTATAATTATGTTTATTGTAAATAACGAACTTCATAATATTACTGGTATACTAATAAAAGCTTAAAAATGCAGTAACGACTTAAAAAAAATTATGAAGATATTATTTAGGTAATCATGTATTAACGAATGTTTCTGAAATCGATTATTCGGTCCACAAGAGTTTTCTTTTTAAATAATAATATGTTGAATCTCAAATCGTAACGTTTTATTTCATCATCTTGTGTTATTCTTCCGTTCTATTGCTGCTGTGAGTGATTACATTATGAATTCAAGTAAGAAACAAGAGGGAGGCGATAGTTGAAGGAAATAATATTTCATTGCAAGGTTACATTAAAACCTCTGGTTAAAAAAACTCTTTCCGTTTTCATAACATTATGAAATTCTATGCATCACTATGTGATCTATATAGTGATAAGATCCCCAAAACAGTATTGATTTCGTTTGACTTATTTAAGAGATTTCCAGCTCTATGTAAATAATATAATTAAATCACACAGAAAGTTATTCTCGTATTGTCGTCCTCTAATCTTTTGTTTTCTCTTAATTGCTTCTGTTTTTGTAGCGATGATGCTATACTCTTTTCCATCCTTGAGATTTTTTTTTTACCTTTTTACTCCTTTTTTATTCTCACTCGTTTTACGTGGGACGAAAAATAATAATATGCAATCAAAAGCAGAGAAGCAAGATTTCAATGTTTACAAGTTAGTTATTTTGTTGCAATGCTGCCATTGTAATTCAGTTGGAAGAGTAGTTATACATAACTGAAACAGAGCATATAGGATCAGTCTCATAACACTCATTTTAAAATAGGAATTATTATTATTTTAAGTTTTGTTCAGAATTTAAATTGCAGTTACTCTGAGAAATGTTATTTATAGATGTTTAAGGTGAAGGTATAATTTAATTAAAATCAAAAGAAACTAAAAAATAGCATATGTCTAGGCTCTAACTTTAGATTTGTTGATATTTATGTCTGCAATATAAAGCGAAAAGAGTTTTTCAAGTTTTCAAATATTACTATTGATTATGCAGCGTAAATTATTATAACCATTTTATATTGAATGTGCGCTGCAATCTCAGCAGCATTTACTTTATTCTTATTTCACAAACGCAATAAAATTTCTTACAAAGCGGCTTTACTCTGTACACTTTGTACAGTATATTAGTTCCATCAAGTTTTAAGCGCATCATTAATCTATCAAGTATACGATAGTGAGTATATAAAGTAATGAACGCAACTATTTTATCTTCATGACAGACAACTAATATCTGCTTCCTTTGCTTACATAATGTTCCAGGGCAGACTGTAAGGCAGTAGGACATTCTGCATTCATGTAAGAAAATGACAACTTCATATACGAATCGTTGACAATGACCAATGGCACTCCTCAGAGTTGGCAGAATAATCAACAATTGCTTGCTACTATATTTTTTAAAATAGTAATGTGGCCTATCTTAAAATTATTATAATCTTCTTAAATCATAATTATCTGCGAAGTGTGGAGGCTGCGAAGTATGGAGAACTCGCTGAGTATTAACCTTTTTGCAGCGAAAGTCGACTATAGTCGTTAAACATTATACCCTTACAGGGCGAAAGTCAACTTTAGTCCACAACTTAAAAAAAATAATTAGAGTTGACTTTTTTCATCAAAAGGATGCTTCTAAAAGTCGAATTAAAAAAAACCTTACAGTTTGTTACATTCGGGTACTATTCACAGGGATTTAGTATATAATGTTAATGTATATGTATTTAAATAAATAGACAAATATTTATGCCAAGTTGTGCACTTTGGACACCCCTGTAACTGAACCGGAAGTACAAAATGACTTTAAAAAGGTGAATTCATACGGTAGAACACCTGCCCTACACAACTCAATGGATAAATTAAAATAATTTTACGTTTAATTTTTTTTGTGTGTGTGTGTTAAAGTGCAGTTGCAAAGAAATGTGACATTATTTTAATGCAATGCTAAAGGGTTACTGTAAAACCTATTTTTTTAAATAGTAACTTCAGATTTTCGTAATAAATTTAAGCCTGAAAAGGTAGTGAGAAAATTATGTAATTTTGTGAAGCATAGAGCAATAGCATACTGCATTGAAACTACTTGCTGTAAAAGTAAACTGTAAAAGCTCTCTTATTGAAGGTCCTGTACGTTCAGCTCCTGATGGTTATAGTCTACATATAGGCTTGTCTATATTTACTCTATATCGGGCGACATTACATTTGAGGTCCCCTCAATCTCCATAAGGGAGACATACATCATATTATTATTCCAAATAATCACAAGTGCAACATTTCCGACAGCTGTGGTTGTTATAATGTCAGCTAAATACATGAGAAAAACAGCGATGTTCCACATCTGGTTTGATAGCCTGCCCTGCTGCTTGAAAATCCTCAGTACAAATCCGCTCTCTATAGTCTCGATCATCATTTTTGGTGCAGTTATTACAATAAAAGATGTTGATGTTGACGTAAAGTATTTTCACTCTTCTAAACCTATATATGTACAGTTAATCAATAAAAAACAGAGATGAATAAGGCTTTAGTATTTCATTTACCTTTATATATACCTTAACGTCTCCGAAATGAACCTGTTCGCTTCAATAATGTTTCAACCAAGACATCAGTCAATAACTTGTCCAGTTTATATGAAAAAAATCTCTAACAACCACAACAGTAACAACAGACTTTTATTTTGAACAAACATAAGACAAAGTTAACATTTTTATATATTTATATCTACCTAGGTCTACTTAGGCACAGTAATGTCGAGTCTAGCGTAATGAATGTGTTCGAGAGATCGGGTCCAGAGAAGTCGTATCTTAAATCTTTATCGAGTTTCGCGATTTCCGAGTAGAGTTACCGAGTCAGTTTTACGTCGAGTAGAGTTGAACTCGCGAGCCTTCAGCGAGAAATTTGGTGGACTTTGATCTCGTAGAAACACTTTTTCCACTCAGCAGATAGCAGAAGAAGACTACCAACATTCATATCCTGTGATATTGCTATATCGATAATCGCATTGCGGTGAGCAAATTCTTTCAATATTCCCGCCTCCTCATTTCCTCGCTACGTTCCTGTATGAGAGATATGCACAAACGACCTTGACCTTAACGGACTAAAATATCGACCAGTTTCAGTCTCAATCAACTAGAAAGACAGACAAAATCAAAAAGGACGCGGTATGTATACTGGTCCATGCATATAAGAGAGAATTATCTCAAGTAAACTCAAGAATTGACATTTTTGCGGAATGTAATTTTTTGGGACAGAAAGAGCTAAAACAGTAACCGCTTGTGATTAGATGTATGAAATTAAGATTTGAACATATATTATGTCGGTGTATGTCATACGCCCACGGCCCACCGAAAAAAGCAATATAATATATTCTAATTATTTCTAGCCATGAAAGAGAAATGAAGTTATTTCTTTCGATTTGTTCATAACGTCCTCAGATGCACCTATACAATCATTCACAAGAATCATAATAATTCTCGTGTCCTTTTCAACAAGTATGAATTACCTTCAATTAATAAATCTGCAATATTCCCTGCAAAAGTTTACAAGCCACTGAATAACGATAAACTTTAGGACTACAAGTCGAAGTTACGAATTTTGCACACTGGATTACTGCAGAGAATTTTGACCAGTTTGGAGTGATCAAGTCTTCGGTTGCAAGACGATTTTCGGTAGTTTTCTTTCGTTAACGACCACATCACAATCAGAAAAATATCACCATTTGTCATAACGTACATCATGCAGAATTTGGAACAATTAAATTTTGTATACAGGGGCACATTCTGGTTTGTTCTAAGCTAGTGCTTCCCACATATACGAGGGAGAGTCAGTAAGTAAAGGTTTTTTTTCTGTACAATTTAAACAGCTTGTCCAAAAAAGAATAATTTTACATGAGTGTTGACGTGGTTCCCTTGATTTGCGTTTGCAGCAGGGAAATGAGTACATTGAAGTTCAGATCAAATCGCACATTTATTTCCACTTCTTCATTGGCCTTACTTTTGATTTTAGTGAGTATATGAAAGTTATTTTTCAATTATCTGGTTGACTTTGGCTATATATTGTAAGGAAAAGACTTCACTTTGTTTAGAAATATATTCAATCTCGCTGAGTCAACAGAAGACCCAATGATTTTGAAGTGTTGCAGCATCCTCCAAAATGATTTACATATTTAGGCCTATGTCTATTGAAAGAAGAACTCGGAAATTTCGTTTGTCTCATTTTCTTATGTCAAGTTATAATCTTATCAAAAGACGAATATATGGAAGCAACCTATGCCTCCTGACTGTAAAAAAAAATGAGAAATTGTCCATTATGAGTGAAAAATTTCGTTATGTGGTGAAATACAGAGACGTTTAAGGGAATTACGTAGAGAAACCTCTAACATTTCATGTTTTCAAGTTAATTGTACAAGTACTTTTAAAATATGAATTTTCTAATGTGTCTTCAAACTTTCTGATTTTTTTATATGAAATTAAAAGTGAGGCCAATGAAGAACTGAAAATAAATGTGAGGTTTGAATTGAACTTCAATGTTCTCATTTCCCTGCTTCAAACTCAAGAATGATAGTAGAACGATGCGGTAAGTGGGTATCTGACCCAGGGAACAAAGTCAACAACTGTGTAAAATTTTACTTTTCTTGAACAAATTCCTTTTAGTTATTGACCTTCCCTCGTAAATGACTTCCTACTTCCAGAAACTTATAATTACAATTTTGAATTTTCCGAATTATATGATTTTTTTACCTATTCTTAAAGTTTTCATTTTTCGTTTGATTTCATTCTTAAATAAGTGGTAAATATAAGTTATTATCATTTACATCTAGCTGTTTTGTATTGAACGCACTAGAACTAACTTTCTATAAGCTAAGAAAGAACCCACAATTAAAATGGAGATTTATATACAAGAACCCATTATAGAATAGAGCTCTCTTCAGAAATTTCAGTATTCTATTCAACACTAAGATAGGCATAAGTGTTCTTACCATAAAAAGTTTACTATGTGCCCAAAAATATTTTGTAAAAAAAAGTTCCTTCGAAGGCGTAAGCATTTTCTTCGCCACCTTGCAATGGATAAAATCTCGGTTTCTAAATATTCTTATAGAAGATGGGCAGATCGCCAGTAATCGTTGTGTGAGTTGCTGCGTTGGAGAAGAAAAGAGACAGGATGGGAAGAAGAGCAGAGGACAAGAAAGAAATGAAAAACGAGACAAAACTGTATAAAGAATAATTTAATTATCAAATAAATTAGCGTTAAAAGACTACCAACATTATTTGGAAGTGGTTGAGATAATTTATATGAAGTGTGAGATGTTGCAGTTTTGTTTCAGACATTTTGTATAATAAAATCCAAAGAAAAGAAGGACTTGAATCAAAGTCACAACCCAAATAAGACTTTTTTAATACTAATAAATCCCCAAACAGTGTCACCGATTTATCATTTTAATAAGAAAGATAATCATTAGATTACTATATTAATAGAAATATATCATCTTAAAATATCCATTCGCAGTCACCTTTTAATATTATATGAACTAAAATCCGAGCTCGACTTTCCTAACAACTAAAAGCAAACAAATTCGTCTTCCACAGGAAAAAGCAAAACCGTTTTAGATGATAGAGTCAATAATGTTAATTTTAATAACATTAAAAAGTTTACTTTTCAACTTGGAAGCTTTTGCTTTCCCAGCGATTACAAGAATACAAGGAGTCTATTCGAAAAGTGGCTGCTCGCAAAAAGAAATAAAAATCATGGAGAAAATAAATTATACAATCCTGACTCTCTCGTGTATATATATAGTGTATGTTTGAAAGTTCACTAAGGCTTCAGAGACTTTTGTTGTTTTCTTTCTTACAACACCTTTTGATATTCTCACTCATATTCATGGTGAAAATAGTATAAGAGCTTACAATTTGAAGAAAAATCTTTTACGATAAATCCTTAAAAAAAACAGTTTCATGGAAATTGATAAAATGACGAAATAGACTTACTGCTAGAATTCTCCCGTCTATATATAACATATCAAGAAAGCTAGTTGCCTCGAGAGTTGCCCTCTGCTTTTGAACAATTGATAATAAAATTAATAATAATTAATTAAGTAGACTATTCGAATGAAAATACATTACCATAAACCAGTGGCGTATATAAAACATGTGTTACTTAGAATGTAAATAAAAATAGAATTAATAATAGATTCAGCAATATCAATAATTAAGACTCACTCGTCAGTACTTTTGTTTATTCAATTTATTACGCCAGGTTTCGTCAAATTTGTGTTTTCTTCTTCCTTCGTATGTTACAGCAAAACATAAAAATTCAAAAGTAGAACGAAAACCAGCTTGGGATAAAGGAACAAAAATTGATTATAGCCTAACTGAAGTTTCAATATTTTATGATAGAGCGGAAATTAACGTCATTAATTGTTTAAAAACTAGTACATTTATATCAAGTTGTTTATTAGTTTCCATCAGACAATCGCTTTAATTTCCGCTGCATCATAATGAGAGAGCCATTAATTAAGTTGGAAGAGGGTTAAAATTAATAAAAGTATTTTGGTGTTCTTTTTGTTTGGTATAGAGCCTACATTATGGTTGTTTCTGTAATAATGCCGGTGGAAAAGAAAAGTCGAAATAAGAAGTAGTAATTGTACTACATGGAGAAACAGTGAAGAAAAACGTTTTTTTCCTCTCCACAGCTGAGTTGAGATATAATCATGACCGTTCCTAGCTAATGTCCATTTCATTATATAATGTGTAAGCACACCTTAATCAATAATATTGAAAATCATATAGGGCCTATTGCTTACATTTATTATTACACAAATTGCCTTTCATCACCTTTAATGCTTGTTATAATAAAATATATATCAAGTATTGTAGCAACACATACCACATACATAACTTTCCTAAATCCATTAATAATTACAAAATGAGGAAACTGATAACTTATAAAATAAATAAATAAATGTTTATTGAAAACCCAAGTACATGTAGGCCAGTGCCCACTATGTGAAGTGCAACTGATATATGAAGCTATTAGAAGAGATTTAAAAAAATACGATGACGACCAATACGACAAAATCTATCTATTTATTCCGAAGAACTCGGAAGTACGAGATAAAAAGCAAAAACGCTAAAATTTGTGAACGTAGAAATACAAAGTGCGAAAGTACAAAGTCGGAAGTTATCAATTGAACATGAATTACGAAAACGAACCGAGGGGAGAACCACTCATGAACATCTGTACGTACAAACTTTCTGAACAGCACACTGCCAGAACTGCTGAATACCGATGAACTCCGACTGAACATATTCTTGTGAAGTGGTTTACCCCTCGGTACGAACCGCTCACAGTTCTCTGGTACGAATTCATAATAAACTCCGCAGATTTTCATAATTTAGTACAGTATGTTTTATGAGTTAACATTACGTTATAACTAGGTTATAAGAACATTATATAATATGTTTTATGTGGTAGTGATTACTAATTACTTAGTTTTTGTTTACTTTAGAGACTTATGAATTGTAAAAGAAGAGAGTGATTACAACAGCATCATATTCTTCCTCTAATAGTATTAATTACATAGTGTTTCTGACAAGACATTTACAAATATGAAGAAATCAATCTTATTTTTAGGAATATTAGGATGTAAAAGTTACATGTAAGGTGATATGTATGGCGAAAAAAAATTAATACATCAGAAACTTATTTTATTTAAGTTTTATGGTATCGTACCTCACGACCAAGACTCTTTTACAAGACTTTTGAGTCTTGGGAATAAAAAAAAATTATAAATAAATAAATAATGGTTTTAGGATTATTAGTTTGTAAAATATTAATTGATTTGAAACACAGAAAGTAATGCCAATCAAAATATTGTTAACAATGCATTAAAAATTTCGGGGAATTCCCTAGACCCAACGAAGACTCTTGTACAAGACCTAAACCAAGACTGGCACACCCAAGACCAAGACCAGGGCAAGTCTTGGTCTTGGAACCAAGACTCCTGTCAAAAAAGTCTTGGGACCCTGGTTTTAGAAACACTATTATTACATGTTCATAGAGAGACTGTATAGAGTTGTGTATAGTTCAAAATAATTTACAACCGTGACATTGTTGAAGCCTACTTTTGTCAGAGAGTTCTCACAATGAGAAATATATTAATCTGAATGAAACTGACAACCAATGTAAACAAAACAAAAAATGATATTATTATGGTTGTTTTGATTGATTGATGTCTGTTGTAGTTGTATCTTCTTTATTACCCTTATAAATGTTATGTTAATAATTTGAACGGATGGAGGTAATTATTTTAAATGATCATTTCAAGATTTCATCAAATGCTAATGCTTCCTGAGATATACGTCGGTTTCAGTTGTTATGTAGAAGACGTCGGTAGAAAAAGTCCCAAATAATAAGTGCTTTGAATTAGGGAAGAAAAATCTCTCCACACCAGTTTTATATAATCATGAATGACGAACGTCCCTAAAAAAATATTTGGAAACGTGAATGGTCAATGGTGAATACTACCATATATTCTCATATTGGATTAACCTATTTTATTTACTTTAATAATAATAATAATAATAAGAGTACAAAAAATAGCCCGTCTATAAATTATAATGGTCAGCATACAAGACAGATTTCAGTAATCTACACGTATAGGATCTTAGGATGCAGTCATCTGACCATTGCACACAATATACAATTAGTTATTTCGATAATTATTATTTACGTTTTTACATATTTTATTTTATTGTGTAATTTGCGTGATTTCTCCTAGAGCCCATAATTATACAACATATGAACAGGTAAAGTATACGTTATATGAAACGAGGGAATGGAAACACTGAAATAAGAGTATCCTTCCATTATGTAATTTTCAGTTATTTCGGGAGATATATAACAGGTCATACAACTGCAATCAAAAATAATTCTACTTCTTTTCAATTTGAAAATTTTATTGCTCCTGCAATTTACAGTGTGGTCAAGCCAGCAACATGAAGTTGGTTATGAAAAAGAAAAACAAATTCTCCCCTATTTTTGTAATTGGTTATAAAGTGAAGGATAAGTAAAATTATTATACATTACTGAACTGGTTACACTGTAGAAGGTTAATGGTGGTGATAAGCACAACATTTCTACTTTCTGTCAATTTTTTAAAAATAAACTATTCTTGTCTATATTAATTTTTCAACCTATTGCGTACAATACAAATGAATTAACCAATTCGGGAACATATTTTCCAGATTCGTTGTGACAAAATATTTACACAGAACACATTTTCTCCCATCAATAAAAGATAAAATAAAACATAACATTCCCACAACATTAACGCAAGTGATGAAGATGAGCCGACAACCCAACTGTCAAGCAACAATTCATTACTAAACTGATGGAAGATTAAGTTATCAATTGGCCTGCAGCTTTAGTTCGATCTTTCCACGATAAGTGTGTCTGCTTGAATCTCATAAAGTGAGTGTTCTCTATGTGATGTGTAATTATCGACCCTTTTTCTCTCTCTCCCACCCATCCAGTATAGTGTACTTGAAGCTGCAGTCTGAAGGTGAAGCTAAAGGCGTTGTGGGTGCACTCGCTCAACACGTGCCACACTAAAAACAGGTCCCTCTATACTGCAGAAAGGAGGACCAGGAGGTTATCGCGAATATAGGAGCAATGTGGGTTGGCATAATCCAGTTTGTGGGAATCACAGGTATATTGAACCACATGGTTTTGGGATTTTAAACTTCTCCAATATAACAACCCTTCATTTTTAAATTTTAATTAGTATAAATGGCAAAAAATTATTATATTGGTATCGCATTAAAAAATATTATATTGACCAGTATCTGCTGCCTAAAATTGAATTCCAGTTACAGTAACAAACTCATTAGAACTCCAAAATCAATTTTTTTTTAAATCATTGACGATAGAAAGAAAGTGGGTTTCGTACAAAATCAGCCAATTCTGATTTGTTTGGAAGGGACTCTCCGGTATTATACATTCAGTAACAGACAAATCAAGAGAAAATACTGAACGGTCCTTAAAATGTTCGCATGAAATAATAACGTGGTGCTTTTGAAATTTACGAATATATAACAACAGTTAGCCTATACGGTAATAAAAATGTGTGGGTTGAAAAAAAGATAAATAATAAATATTTTTGAGAGATTCGGAAGGTTCCACCTGTATAAAATTTACAAACCAACAGTGGAATTTATTGCCGTAAGAACAGACTGTTTATGGAATAAGAAAAACTATTTTATAAGAGAAACGAAGTTAAAACTATTTACAATCAGCAGAGTGTCTACCAAATGCTCAAGATGAAATTTTCTGAATTTTCCAGGATATTTTTCATCCTATTCCAGAGTGATAAAAACTTAAAAACCGTGAGCGTTTAAGTGATAAAAACTTAAAAACGAGTTACCTAGGTCTACCTATGTTATCTCATGTGATTAGTTGGATATATTATTATTTCAACTACAATTCAAAATAGCCGTCTCAAGCTATATACAAAGGAAAATTTCAGGCAGGTGAAAATAAAGAAAAGTCCGCGAAGTGTCATCATGGTTGGCAGGAGGGAAGAAAATTTTGAAAATTACAAATAAAAAACACACTATTTCAGACCATTTTTACTGATATTCTGTGAAATTTGACCTTATTTTTTAATCGTTTTATGTGGATTTTTTGTATTATACAGGAACTTGTTTAGTGGAGTAGAACTAATTAAATATAACAAGAAAAGTCAACAAACACCAAGCAGTTTTAGAATTTTTATCTTGTTAAGAAATACAGAGTTTTTATCTTATTAAGAAATATAGAATTTTTATCTTATTAACAAATATAGAATTTTTATCTTATTAAGAAATATTGTAAAATAAAGTAATGTTTTGCGAGCCGAAGGCGAACTAAATTTTTTTTTACATTCTCAACTGAATTTATCAAGGAATAAAGATTATGGTAACTTTGTAGAATATTATCTGATTTCATGAAATTCCAGGAAAATTACAAAATTCCCTGACTTTTACAGAATTGCTAAATTCCCTGAATATTCCAGGTTCTCCAGGTTTTCCAGACACCCTGACAATACATACAAAACACCAAAAAATTATTCGAAGTTCAATAATAAATATTCATATAATAATAAGATTTCCGAGGTTCAACGGTATCTTTAAATGTATTAAGTTATTCAGTTTATATACGTTATTCCTTATCAATATGTTCCAAAATACTGAATGACTTAATCCTGCTAGCCTACATAATTATGTGTTTGTATTTCCTACATAATAATCACTCCCTTCCCATGCAGTGGATGACGTCATAGATGCATAATAAAGTTGATAACGAATATAAAAATATTCCATCCAACATACAAAAATTACAGAGATAAGCAGTTCAACACAACAACTTCAATATTATAGTGACAGTAACTAAACTATAACATGCTGTTGGTGAACAGAAATTATGAGGCAATTTCACGTTTCCAATAGAAATAAAATTTGTGGATCACTAGTGAGGATTTAGAAAAGACAGTTCGTTCGTACTCCACAACTTTAGTTAATTATATTTATTAACGCTTACTGAAACATGGTGCTTCTTTTCATATTTATTAGCCACGTGAATCATCGAAAACAAACCATGTGCCATTTCCATACTCGCACTATTTTGCTCTTTGTTCATGACCTTCTCGGGCATTTTTCATTAGTTTTTTAAAATACTTCACGGTGTATATTTATAAACTACTTTGATGTTGGTACCAACATTCTTATATTTCAAATCATACGTACTAGTTCTCGTATACAACAAGCTAAAACGATCATCCTACTTTAGCAGTTTAATTTGACACTCCCAATGATCGAACAATTAAATTGGCAGCAAAAAAATTTAGAAATTCTATAGTACTATAGATTTGCCAGAACTTCCAAGCTATCCAGCCAGCCCCACAACTATTCATTTCTGATTATAAATCAGTTTGGAACGAAAAAACCATACATATCAGAAATATTTCAATCCGACACACAACAGTAAAAGGACACTCGTTACGCTCATTATAACACCGTAAACTTAGTTTTAGCAGCTGCTATTGCAGTATACTTGTATTGTTATGATTCAACAACACAGAAATTTCCATGTGATATTGTTGCGAAATAAATGACGGTGCTTCAAATATTTTCAAATATATACAGTCATCTACTCTTTGAAATACAACATATACGTATATGAATCACTTATCGCATCAAGATTTATCATATTATTCTATATTACAGATAATAATAGTTCAATTCTTCAGTACAGTAATGACAAAGAATTAAATCTGACA
This sequence comes from Campodea plusiochaeta, assembly GCA_034698565.1. Taxonomy (NCBI): domain Eukaryota; kingdom Metazoa; phylum Arthropoda; class Diplura; order Rhabdura; family Campodeidae; genus Campodea; species Campodea plusiochaeta. Next base: position 15,944 of record JAQIWE010000825.1, read on the forward strand.
TTCTGACAACGCGTCAGGATGAAATTTTTCTATACACAAAAACATCACATGTACAAAAGTATAAGAGAAAATTTTCCAGTTGTTCGTTACTATAATTCAAACAAATTGACAAATGCCAATTTCGTGACGGTGATAATAGACCTAGGTCAATCTAGCCTAATTGCAGTAATATTATAATTTAGTGATGATAGGTAATTTTTAGGCAATTAAAATTTGACAATGAACAGTTTCGAACCAGCTTTCTTTCCTGCCAACATAATTAGCTTGTATCATTACTGATGTTCGAAAGCCTGTAATTCCTTAATTAATTCAACCTAGGCCTATAATATACAATTTGGACCTCACTTCCTACCGAAGGTTTCAATTTCTCGTTACATAAATTAGCATATTATCTTCTGACTTTAGTGGCTTAGTCTTACAGTTCCGTACATTTTTTTAATCCACCTTAAGCATAGTCTCAAAATATTACGTTCAGCTTGTATTTTGTACAACCATTTTTCCGAAGAAAAACCATCTCTGGAGTCAACATATCCTACTTTATACAGTATTGTAGGCCTATTCAAAGTAAAAAAAATAATAATAAATAAAAAAGCAGGAAGAAGAAAACCGCAGAGAATTGGAAAGTGGAGAAGTGCAAACTTTATAATAAGTAGTATAAACATTTTTACACCACATCATTGAGCAATGTAAAATAAATGCATACCAGTATTTTAGTTCCTAATTTTGTCGTAGCAAAATACATGGTCAATTTTAACAACTGTAGAATTAGCTAGGGAACTTTTTCTACTGAATAAGTCTGTGGTACGTATGACGTTACACCACCACTTTTTCTTATACCAAGTATTTTTATTTACTTTCGGTTCTTTTGAGCCCGTATAAGTCGGGTCTCAAGTCAGACTTACACCCTTTCTACATTTTCTACAAGCTTTCAGAACAAGCTGATCCGATTTCTGAAGAATCTTTTATTTAAAAAAAAAGACTCGATCTACAACCAGCTGAAGTCGATGAGAGCTTATTTAACGAGTCATTGTCAAAATAACTAGATAAACACAACCGCAGAAGGAAAATGTTCGCTCCAGGATTATTTGTTAAAAGCCTTAGTAAGTTTCATTAGCTTTCCAGTCAGAATGTTATTTATTTACAGAATAAAAATTAAAACTAAATTCCCATGACATAAACTCGTGGACTTCGAAACATCTCGATTTTTAAATTTGTTCAGTTCCGCAGTGAAGAGGAAGAACATTATTTCCAAAAACAGACTCCAGTTACGAAACAGAAAAGAAAATTGCAGCCTGTTATATAATAATTACTTTGTTGCAATGATGAAAAATGTAGAAACCAATTTTCATTGGAGGTGCTGGACCATGATGTAGTATATATTAGAGTACTGTAGTGCTGAATACAACTAGGCTGCAGTTCAGAATAATTTCGGAATACGAGTCGGGAAAGAAATGATATCAAAATTGAGATTACATAGTTTTTAAACTTTTTACAACATAAACAGATAAACTTATTCGAATGGGTTATAACACACAATAAAAATCAATTTCCAAGCTTTAAAATTCTAATCAGTATATTTTTTCTGAGAACTGAACTAAATCACTGAAAATCTCTATGCTGTATAGAACTATAATTATGTGATATGAACAACTTTCATGATCACTGACTTCACAGTGAACTCCATTCAACTATTACTATCTCATTTCTCTTGGATGCAACATCAATAAAGTTATAATTAATTTAAATCAAAAAGAAATAATTCTGGTTTCCATTTCTATTTACATCATCGTGTAGTATTTATGATTTTTTTATTCTTTCTAATAGGCCTACATAAATTCAAAATAATTTAATATTTTTCCTAAGTATACCAAAAGCTGTGCTAAATGAACCTGTAGAAACATTAATAACAATCTAAGATTGCGTAGAAGCTGTCAGAGTAATGGGAAATCCAATTGTAAGTAATTTATACCTTCATCAATATTGTCACGACTTTAACAAACGAAATATCATGACACATCACGCACTTTGTTCACTTTATTACCACCACAACAATCAACAGAAAATACACGAAGGATTGGAGATACGTGGAGAGGTGAAACAGTTGGAAAAACAAAATGAAGGTATATTTATTATACTGAAACTCTTCGCTGTCGTATATCATTGCTAAATGCTGCAGCGAATATAAAACAAGAAACTGTTACTGTTTCTTATAGCACATGGATACACACAAATCCTATTATAAGATGTATAACGAGAAATGGCCAACAACTTATAGACTATAACTTCAACAATTGAATTCCAAATCAAATTTCACAATCAATTAAATATCAATCTAGGTTTATTCCTCTTTAGAAGTTAATATATAGTAATACTAAAGTTACTTCTGATGTAAAGAATTTACAATCAATTAAATTATTTCATACAATCTCAGCAGATTGATATAAAAGTAGTCTATAAGGAGATACAAAACTATACTCCCAATATTCGAAGTGGTCTTTCTGAAATTACAGCTTTCAAAGGAAATTCTTTTTCTACCACTTCGCCGTCTAAGTTGAAGTACGCAAACCATCGAGTGTCATAAAATCATTACAGTTTATTACGTATAACGTGCAATTAGTAACAATAAACCGTACTAGTATAAGAGCATGAACATATAAATAATATGAAGTTATTAATAACATGAAAAGCGTAAATATAGTCTATGTGACGTCAAAAATATCGCGTGGGTTACTTACTATAAACAAGTGGTCCTATGACTTCTCCGCAGTGCATAAATTAGGTGCGTTCGCTCTTTGAAAACACATTTCGACGTAATGCATGCAAGATTTCAGGTCAATCGGCCCAGATTTGTTTTTCCTTATTTTTTTAATTATAATTAAATATGTCACTTCCGGTAAAGATATCGACTT
>JAQIWE010000826.1:0-18842 GCA_034698565.1 Campodea plusiochaeta
GACAAGAAATATGAGAGCGTACGAACGAAATAAGAGAATATTTTGATTAAAGCTGACAGTATAGCAGTAATGATTTGACACTCTTCGTAGCAGCTGCTAAACAGCTAAATAACTTTTCTATGTACGTACATGATTTTCATTTCAATATAACAAACAGATTTAAATATCACCGAGAAACATCAATTTTAACTATATTTTTCCCTCGTTAACATAAAATAAAATATTTATTTCCTCAAAAGTAGATAACTATACATTTTTCTTTAACATACTTATTAAAATATTCCAAAATACTCTCTTGACACAAATCATAACATTATAACTTTCACATTTCTGTCGATATTAACTTTCCACCTATGCGTCCAGTCGTCTATAGGCTGTTACAGTAAAAATAAAACTAGCCAAAGGCAATAAAAAGCCACACAACGTTGTATAACACATAAGCAGTACCGTATGGTCATAATGGACTATGTACACAGGTGGTAATATTTTTTCAAAGGGTGAAAACGGCAAAAGATTTATGATGTGAAAATGTCAATGTAGGTGTTTGTTGATATTATTGGAAAAAGGATTTTAAACTACAACTTCAATTTGTTTGTTGAATTATAAACTGGAATATTGTTATTTGGGATCCAATAAGTTCGGTACTTTCTATTAAGAATATAATTACTCTGGTGTTTCAGTCTAGTTTTAGTTTTGGGATAAAAGTTGATCTTTTGAAGAATGAGAAACGTTAAAAATTTATTTTTAGTGGTATATAGCTTTTTGCAATGTATTTCTGTATGAGCAGGCCAAAACATTTTTTTTTTTTCAGCGGAAAGCCATCTTTTCCAACCCACATATCCCTTTTTACTTTTTTTGCTCTATATTGTACTCGCTTTCCCTAGAGACCGATAAGCTGTGTTGGAAAAGATGGCTTCCCGCTGGAAAAAAATACCCCTTTAAATGTATAATCTTCATTTCACGGAAATCAGTAAGCTCATTCCAATATTATATAAATTAAAAAAAGTTTGTACTCAAATTTCTTAAAGAGAGAATTTACAGCGTTCGAATCCAAAAATCGTAATTCCCGCCTTTCAGCGGGACCTCTCGTTTTCCCATATACATGTCGCGTTTCACTTTCTTTGTTCTCTATTGTAATCTCAAGGGACTTTCAATCTATGTTGGAAAATGAGATCTCCCGCTGAAAAATTATGGGCCTTTGATCAGAATGTTATTTTACTTAAAAGTTCTAAATCTGCTTCATAATGAAACACTGTTCAAAGAACAATAATTGTAATAAGACATCCAAAAAATAATTGTGATAACTTTTATATGTATTTAACTTATTTCTTATTTTTCAGATAAGTGTGAGTATTGCTGTGGGATTTCCAACCCTCGCTAGTACATCACAATCAAATCAACAAACAGATGCCATTCAACATGACAAAATCATCATTTATCTTCTTGGATCGACAAATTCACAAAATTCAGAAGGTACAGGGAAAATATTAAGAAAATATATTACGAGTTTTTCTGGATGTACAGTAAAGAAAATGTTAATGACATTGATTTCTTTATTTTTTTTAAAAATAGTACGGTAACGTATAATAAATTACTGTATATAAATACACTTCATTTGTTTTCTTATGATACTGTTAGTATACTAAGATTGATAATTCAAAGATGTTCGGTATACTCTTCCATTCGGTCATATACGGTAGGTAACTATTTATTCCGAATACTGGATTAATTTATAATGGGAAATATTTCTGAGTTATCCTTTGACTAAGAAAACGAAGTTAATAAGTCTCGTTTTATCGTGACAGCTAAAAAAAAGTTTTACAGCACATTGTTGTATCTATGTAGAAAACTAGTCCTATTTCAACATAATTATTCTAGACGTACAATGTCGAAACGAACTACTGTCCCGAGTACATAAAATATGATAATAACACATTTCATTGAACATAATTTATAGCAATATTTTCTTTCTCTAGATAACCACCCCCATCACCGAGTGCAACGTCAAATCTTTCAAGAAGACATTCCACGGTACAGACCATTAGTTCCAAATGCATTTCCTGATTTAAGTTTAGATGATATTGCAAGACTCGTTCGAAATGGTCAACTAAAAGAAACTGTAGTAAGAAGTGATTCATATATTCAACAACAACCACATCAACAATTACCGGTTACATATCAACTTAAATCTTATGAACAACAATACCATAATGTTTTATCTGCTCTAACTTCTAATGAAGTACTCTTAGCTCCAGAGCTTTTACATCCCGATGATTTCCCTTGGTTTACGGAATATAGTTTTGGAAATATCTGAGAAATTACATTTTGTTATATTATTTTGTTTGGTATTTGCTGAAAATATGTATTATTAGTTCTTTATTTTTCTTTGTATGTTAATAAGTGATGAAATATTTTTTTTTTACAAAATTTGTACAGTAATTTATGTATTATGAGCTGTTAGAAAAATTGTATAAATGTGAATCTAAGTAAAATAGAAATTATTATTTATAAATATTTCTGTAATTTAAACATAAAGGTAACTTCCTATATTGACACTCTTCCAGATTATAGTTAATTGGCAGAAACTTAGTTTTTAGGTCTGCCACCCGACCGTAAGTTTCTTTTTAATATCAATGAAAAAGAATAACTATATTGAGAATTTTGGACATTTTCACATAATTTCTATGGAAGATGGAACAAAAAATAATCTTGTAACTATTTCTGGTGTCATGTTTCTTTTTTCGAGGCATCGCTTTATAGTAGGCCTGCCTAAGTAACTTAGAATAAATATGTTGCGACGGAGACTAAGTGGCATTATCTTTCTATTAAATATTTCTTCTTGGGTTAAACCACTTACTGAAACACTATATATTTTCATTAAGGGCGCAACGTCCTGAATAAATGTAGCGTTTTAGTAAGTGGTTAAACCCAAGAAGAAATATTTAACTTAGAATAAAAATTAATAAATATTATTTCCTTCATAACAAAAAGGGTAGTAGCACTATAAAAACAGCGCAACGAAAAAACAGTTCAGAATAATATGGCAACACTTTTTAATCATTTATTAATATGAAATTATATCAGGGTGAAAACTAATACTGGAATACATTAACACTACAATGTTAAAGGGAGCTATGACTGCTTCTATTTGTGAGTTCAGTCACTTTTTTCAATGATAATTAATAGAAGCCAACGAACATAGGGGAAAAAAATCGAAATATGCAAGTTTGGTAAAAAGAGAGCATCCTCATGCTGTATTATTTCCATATCAAATGCTCGTAAAGTCGTAATAATACTTCAAAATTTTGTCTATTGGTTTCACATTCTAAAAATTATGTTTTGCATCTTATTTAGTTTTCTGAAAATTCTACTTTCATAACAATTGAAACGAGTCTAATATATCGGGATAAAAATACAGAGGGGAACTCACCATAAGCTCAGGGGAATAGGGTTGAGTATGTCAGGTATTTCGTATAACTTCCAAATGCAACAGTGACTTCCTAAGGTTAAAAGATTAAGTACACTTTCGTTTTGTTTTATCTAATTATGGAATTGGTGAGTTGAATATTTAGATTTTGATTTATTTTATTCTAAGTTTTTTTTTAAAGAAAAAGAAAACTGCTGACAAACTATACAAACATCAGTACGCGATGTTCATGTTAGTCAAACACACAAATAAATCAGCGCTCGTTTTTCGTTGCGCAATTTTCTCGTGTGCTGATAATTCGTAGCGCTGTTTTTTCGTACCACAAAAAGATAATGATCAAGTAAAAATATATTAACATGTTATGTATTTCGTCTGTACAATTCTCTAAACCAGCATTGAAATATTACCTGTGAAGATCCTCAATGTTTTTAATTGTTACTTTTTAAATAAGTGGAAGTAAAATCCCTTTGAAAGAAAGAAAGAGAGAAGATTCATTTACACTCCTCTCCAACTCCAATTTCTACAGTTCTTCCTGGATATCCAGAATAACAGTGAAACCATGCAGAAGCTAAAGAATGTTAGTCAAAAGTACTGGAACTCTTCATGCAACCTACATAATAAACTAAACTAACAATACAATTTACACTTGACAGATTTCTAATATTGAATGACATTTTTTTTATACATCCAATGTTGTTTATGCCATAGCAGTTTTCCAATTGTCAAATCATCAAATTATATAAACAGGTTGATGTTTATGAGAATAAAGTTATTTGTTAATTCCAAAACAATAAGATAATACATTTTTTACTGACATTAACTCCTTATCATGATATAGTATAATCACTGGTAGCTAATACTTGTTTTAGAGATTGTGTCAGCTTCAACAGATAACAATTCACAAGTATAAAAAATTACTTCTATATACAGTATGCTGAAAGCTTGGAACCTTTGGGACTATCATATGTTCACAATTAGAATACTATACCTTGCGTGACAACATAAGAACTATTTCTTGTTAAGAAATGTTGATGATTTTGACAGGAGAAAGTTTGTTTACAATAGGAAATAGGGGTGATTCTTTTGTCCGCCCTATTGTTTGGGTGTTAAAACTGTAAAAACTGCGACTACCTAGAAGTAGATCTTATGTTCTTGCGCAGGGTATAGTAATAATTTTCCTTTCAAAACAGTGTTCTGGAACAACAAATCTAGTAGGTGTAAACTTCATAAAATAACCATAAAAAATCATATATATTGTGCCAATGTTTATTTATATCCAACTACATATATAAACACTTTTAATATTCATATAACAGAAAACTTTTGAGTTCAGCAAAAATATACCAATCATGGCATCTCTCATTTGAAAGACAAAATAAAAGCTAATAGTAAATAAAATCACATTCCATCATTTAAATAACACACAGTACACATACAACTTACTGGAGGTGCATTTATCACTCAACAAATACTGCAAATTGTTTATATATCAATAATACTTATTATACAATTAGAATTATGTGAGTAACTACAACTTCAGAGATTTAGTTACATCACAGGCATTTTAAATAAAGTTTCATTTACTCTTTCAATAGAGAAAATGAAATTAGCTTTGAAAGGGTAAATGAAATTGTTAGGTTTGGCTATTTGAATAAATTCAATTAACTGAAGTATGTGAATTTTTTTTTTTTTGCTTCGGGTATGTTTTTTTCATAGGTGATGGAATTAACAGGTTATATGTATAGTGTTTCAAAAATCTTACAAACCCAAATCGATTAACCCATTAAGGGTGTTTCTGACATTTATACAATTGATAATCCTTGTTTGGATTTGTTTTCTTTGACCAGCCTGCAAATTGTATAGAAAATACACAATTTGAACCATCCAAACAAGTGGTCAACAATGGGTTTATACGTCAAAATAATTTGAAGACAACTAGTTTGAGTCCGTAAGATTTTGGAAGGACTATACTTCTTATTTTATCTTCAGAATTCAACAGCTTTTACAAAATTATTTCGGTTAACTACAGGTAAAGAATTTTATATGGCAATTCATTATCGGATTTCGATTCTAGAAGCTTGTATTTAAATAAGATATACTGATAAAGAAAATATATCCTATATTTACAGTACATTGATATCTGTTTCAAGAGAAAAAGTTCTGTTGTAGTTAATGACAAGAACTATAACACTGGTTTATTATATATAAGATGAATTGAGATTCTTACATTTTTTTTAATAGATATATCAAAAACCTCAGATATATTGATTTGCATTATAGAGTTCAGATTTCATGACCATTGAGAAAATGGCCTGCGTATGAGTATATAAAATGTTGAATCACAAGAAAAATAACGTAAGATTTATATTCTCAAATTTTTATTCTAAGAATAGATGCCTCGTATGCCATCTGAAAATTACTTGAAGATTCTTTCTCACCATTTATTTCAAGAATATTTTATTATTTTTCAAGATGAATTGAATGAGCTGAGTAAATGACACACTGATTCTAAGGATATGATTTATAAGATCAATTTGGTCAAAATTTAGAACAGTTGCAGTATTAGTACTACACACAGACACTACAGAATAACCTACAAGTATTTTACTGTATCCTGGAAACAACTGAATTATGATCGTTATCTTCTCCTGCAAACACTGTATTGTACAGTTTCAAATTGATAATGGTAGCCCAAAACTAAATGTATAAAACCATACACTGGTAATTGAAATGAATGAAACTTCATAATTACCTTTTTAGTAAGGTAGTAAAATAAAGTGATGATAAAATGTAAAAAATAGAAAATCATCCTGCTTTCCTAGGATCCAGTAAAAGAACAAAACCTACACAACATCCAGTTTCCACCATTCATATATTAATTTTTTTATATATATTTTCTGACATTTTTATTTGTAAGATACCAGATTAATAATTAGCCTCTCTAATGATTGTCACATCTTAAAAATCAAATCATGATTATTTCTGTATTCTATTCTATAAAGCACTCAATCAGTTACAAACTCTTCGTAGCACTGTTCCCATATTAAATCTGTTTCAACTAAATTCATGCGCTTTAGACAATTTTTTTATAAATTATGCTTTCAAACCCTGTTTGACTTGATTTAATGTTTACATTGTGCTATGATTAATGTTATAATAAACATACTTTAATAATTGCACAGTTGTCAATAATATCTAAAGTTGAGCAATATCTGATATTATTTTTTAAAAACGTATACGCTGTTATACATATGTTACATATATACTTGTACAATCTAATACATATTGTAATATTGTATTTAATATTATATTTTAAAATGAAAATATAAATACTGATAATGTAAACCTATAATACAATATACATTTTAAAAGTTATTAAAATAATTTCCAGCTTCGAGTATATTATTATATACGGTACTGTAATTATATTCTATAATAAACACTTATGTTCATAATCTGAACAATATACAAGATAAATGTTACTTATAAGTGTTTACTCTTTGGTTGTCTTACAATACACTGAAACATTCTAAATACAAGCATCACATAGAATACATGAATACTGCATATTATATCTACAATATTTTCATTAACTAAGGACTACAAAATAGAAACAAAAAATAATTTTTAAAAGTACAAGTTACACAGTAAATCTTTACATACTGTAATACAATATATACCAAATATGGTGTCATATTTTCTGGTCTGGACAGCATGGACTTTACAATCTCATTATTAACTTACATTTTGCAAGAGTTGCAAATGATTTAATAAAAAAAGAAAATGTAAAAATTGACTTTACAATGTACCATATGAATTCTACCTAGCATTTCATTTTAAAAATTGAAGTAGAAAAATTAAATACTTTGATTCCTTTTATGAATGCTTTGCAATGAATAATCATTTGAAACATATTTGCTTGTGCTTGCCAGTGACAGACTGTTCATTTGGCACGCAATTGAAGATAGTACTGTAAATCAATCAGCAAAGTTTTGTTCTCCTAAAATAGTTTATTCATTTTAAACAGTCAAGATCAATACATTATAAATAGTCAAAATCAATAACCTGTAAATCAGTACTAATTTCTTCAAATTATTAAACTTATTTTAAAGGAGAAAAGGGTGGCACAAAATTATATCAACCCAACTTTATCAGTAACAATGAAAATATTTTGTTAACGAGAAAAAACAAGACACGTGAGCTTAAGGTACATTTAAAATCAATATTTTTCTGATATGATAAGTTTATATTTTATATTGTAATATTTTGATAACCCTCTACCTGATCATTTTTTTTTTGAAAATTTTAAATTCTGAGTTTGTTTATTGACAAATCTACAGAACTTAAAACTTTCTATAAATTCGAGTAATTGCCCTGTTATAATAATTATCAGACTTTTAATATAATTATGTTTAATTTAACTTTTCAAAATGATAATATGATCTCTTTTTTGTATAATGTTGCAAAATTTCATAGAAGTTCTTAATTTATAATACATACAAATGTAAATAAATCTTATATTTTTCTCTAAGAACATTAAAGTATAAGTGTAAAACTATTGTAGGAAATTAAAACTTTGATGAAAGTCTCTTTAACTTTCAATATTATTACAAAATTGCAAAACATTTTTAAATAGCATTGGCAATTAATTAAAATATGCTATCTTGGTTCCTGTTCTGCTCAATTTCATTAGAAACTATTTATTCGATATCAAAAGATCAACAGCTACACAATGCAAGTTGCTGCAATGAATACTGTCTTTTAAAAATAAACATGTAAAAAAAAGTGAAAAAAAAAATAATAATTATGCAAAAATGCAAATTCAAAGAATGGCTGTTTAAATGACACAAACTATAGTCAAGATTCATTGGGCCTATTTCTGTAGTAAACAAAAGTATAGATATGTTAAAAATATGATAACCTACTTTCAAAAATAATAATTTGAGTTGATGAGAATATAATGGATAAATAGAATAACTCTTCACACACTGAAAAATATGGTCCTATTGCAACAGATTTGTTTCATTTGTTTGGACATGTATTTTTATATAAGATTGAGAGAATATAAGAAACACAATAACACAACAGTAAATAATAATTTGATGACTAGTTAGAGAGGAATTTAAAAATTTGAAAAATATTCCATCTTATCCATTATTCCCATCTCACTGCAAATTTCAAATATAAGTTTTCTAATAATGTAATGAATCAGAAATAAAGTAAATAATCAATATGTAATTGAAATAGGTTTATAACACAACATATGATTTCAGATCTACATTCACAAAAATAGTAAAAGTAAGTAGTTAAACAGTCTTTTAAAACAGGTACTATTTTATATAACAAAATCCAAAAATTCTTGAAATTATTTTGACAAGCAGTTTTGTGCTGATGTCCAGGTACATTTCTACAATATTTTAGTGGTACTAGTCAGAATAAAAACTAATATTCAATAATTGGCTCTCATTAAGACTATAGTAATGAAATTTTTATATAGACTATTATAAAAACGTAATTATAATTATGTAAAAATATAAAGTAATAACAAAACAAGAAATATAATTTTTCACTAAAGGCCAATATCTATATTGTATGATTTATAGCCATTACTAATGTCATGTTTAGCTTGTAATACTTATAATTTAAATGTAACTAACAAATAAAATTAAAGGAAGAAAAAGTAGCATCTTCATTCTTCAAATTCTAATTTGTACTAAAAAAAGCATAATTGTCACCATGTCATGATTAGGTTACAGGTACTGTACTGTTTTTAAAATACTGATAAATATATACCTTATAAAGTGTAGTCTACTATGCTTGAAGTTTTTACAAATTTTCCTTGCTCCAGATTTTTAGAACAGACTTGTTAGTATTCTGTAAGTTTTAGAAATAAACTACAATAAAATAACTTGCAAATTCATAACGTAAAACTAAGCTGTGCATGTATATTTGATTAATAATCATGTTACTTTAACTTAAATTAATCTTACTTTTTATAGATTATTAGCAAATGTTGGTAATTATATGAATAATATTTATTTAAATAAGACTTATTTCCATCTTTAAAATTTGAACACCTCTTTAGAATAATCACTTTTTTGTCCAGTCTAGTGTTTATGGAAGAGATATAATTCCATCCTGGGAATTACTTCAAGCACAGAAAAAGAAAAGTCTTCATGAAGCAATAAAATATATCTAAAAGCCTATTATTAGAATAGGTTACAAAACAAAATATAAAATTTGTTTAAAACAAACATAATACATAAAATGACACACCAGTTTCTTATGATACAGTTGAAGTAAAATTAAAAAAACAATACTGAATTCTACCACTAACCTCATCTGTACTTTCTGCCTGCGTGTTAGAGGAAAAAGTAATGGAATCATGCGGACAGGAAACTTACAACTTTCGCAGCAAATGGCACAAGCTACGTTGGTAGAATGCCCCAATTCAAATTCTCGTTGTAAAAATAGAAGTTCCAAATGATTCCGTTAGAGACGCCTCTTACATTGGTGAGATTTTATGGCTTATTCCAATCAAACACGCAGGCAGTAAGTATCATAGAGGAGGTTAGTGATTCTACGAACTTTACAAGAAAATATTCGACCAAGAACTGAGTAACAAATCACAGCCAACAGCATCTATGTCTATAATTTCCCAAATCTACTCAACAAACATTATTATTGTGTTGGTTTTTAGTAAATGAGTGAGGTACAATTGGCACCAAACAAGTCACACAGAATAATTATTATTACGACTCAAGAGATTAATTTATATTCAATATATACAGCAACTGTACTATTTATGTCTTAAAGTGCTGCAGCATTGAAACACCAAGAGTGTAAGATTATTAGAATGTTAGTTATAATCTTTTACAGTCTACAAAATAATACTACTGTAGTTTTCAAACATAAAATAAATGATAAAGTTAACTCACATCTATGTATCAACATAGTTTTTTCTTGTCTTTTCTGGCAAGTTATCGAGCTGACCAAGCGAGGATGACCTTCTTGAATGGCACAAAGACAGCACATTTTGGTTCACTGAAAAGTAAAGAATCATTTGTAAATGTACATAATTATATTGTTGAAAACTCAACATATTAAAAAAGCATCAATAAGTAAAGATTTCTTAAACATATGGGATGTCAAGGAAACAAATAGGTCCTACCCATATGTTATCACTAGTTTAAATAACTTTGTTAAGCAGATTCCAATAGTGCGCAACTTACAACTAGAATTCTGTTCTGTTTACTATCTAGACTAGTTTGCTAGTTATTCTTTAAAGTATACTATGAAAATTTTAAATGTTTGGATATTTTATGTATGTTTTAACATGTACAGTACCGTAATAATTTTTATAAACATCTATTACCATAAAAAACATACAGCTCTGCCTAAATCTAATGCTATTTAAATAATATAATTCACAATAAAATTGCACACCCAATTAGCCAAGAATTTAAAGAAGTATTTAGACAATTTCAATGATCTACAGCATTACAGTACTTATTTTGTAAACTGAATTCAGTAATTATCTCTTAGTTGTGAATCATGAGTTCACATGGATAATAAAATATGTTAAGTATGCAAAAACATCTAGGTCTAGGTACACATATTTGAAACATAACACTTTAACATTAATCAAGACCATGAAAAAGAATTTTCTGCCAATTAATCTCCTCTTTTAATACTTACCAAACAAAATACCTTCTTCCTTCAAATACTCCGTCACTATCTCCAAATGATGATTCCAATTCTACACCAATGTATGGTTCTAATTTCCCTGGTGGAATTCCAGCATAAGACACTTTACCTACACCAACAAGGCCTCCAATATGGATCACTTTAACTACATCATCAACCTTCAAGTCAGTTACAGACTTTGGAATAAATGGGCGAGATGAAAGGTTTTTTAAACCTGGGGAATGCAGAGTTGTGTATTAATAATCAATACAAGTTGTAAGTTTTTCAATCATATACCGCATTAACTAAATTAGTGTCTTTGTGATGGGATCAATAGCGGAAAACTAATCAGAAATGGAGCTGGTAACACTGAATTTAACACTCAAAGGTACCAGAGCTAACAACAAAAGACGAGAATATCACAGATTTTGGGAAGCTAGTTGCTAGAGCTTAAAAGTGCTACATTAGGTGATATAATCATATGCTTCCGGAATTTTCAATTTTGCATTTGACGGAAGAGAAAGGAACTCCCGTGCAAAAAGTGGCAGCAGAGCGACATCAGTACAGCAGGGCTCGCATTAAGGCGCCAGATTGCGGGAACCCCGCAGAAAATCGGAAAATCCCCCTTTAAAATTAAAGCTAAGGGGGAAATCCCCCCTTTGACATTTTGTAAATTGTGATAGTCGCAGCAATGCAATCTTTACACCGTTGGAAAGGTATTGAAAATGCAGTTAAAGCCTAGTAAAAAAACGTCTATAAATTCTCACGTACTCGCGAAATATATCACAAAATCAGTCCGGGATTGCAAGCCCTACTTATACATCAGTGTCAATTTTCATCAAAGCCATAAAAACACACAATCACAATAACATGATATTTCCTTACCTTTAACTTTACAGTTTGGTTCTGATTGCCTTCTCATTCTCCTTCTCCTACTGGCTGCTTCCCATTCTTCAGTATTTAATTGCATATCAACAGCTGATCGTATAAATTCATCTGCTTCATCCAATAGAGATTCAGTTGATCCACTACTATCACCATCAAAACCACTTAAATTAGGAAGACTTCCAGTCATACCTGAAGAAATTTTAACAATCGTTAGGTCAATAGTTTGAAACTTTTATTTGCTTTCTCATATGATAATTTATTTGTTTTATCCATGTTTTAGAAATAATAAAATATTGATGTTATCCAGTTTGTCAGTGTCATAATTTACATATAATTTGCCATACAAGCTAGCCTACTAGAAAGCATCCGGATACAATACAAAATATCAAATAATATGGTACAACCATAGACCTAATGTTTTGTTTAAAAATACATGTGTTCAAAGATTAAGTCTGCAACCTAACCTCCGAGGCACCATACAATCAGCTAGTCTAATTTGATTTGTTAAATAAATTTAAATTTTACTGTTTATAAACCCCTAAAATCAGACGTATTAATTTCTGACATTTTTTTAAAACAATATTTAGAGGCATACTTACTCTAATTATTATTGCACAATTTAAGATTACTTTTCAAAAACATTTAAATCAAGAGATATTTTCAGAATGATAATTACTGTTTCCAATGTCTTAAATAAAAGAATTCTTTATGAAGATCTAATTACAACCCAAAACATTTCTTAATTAAAGTTTTCAGAGAAAGGAATAATCTCTCAAGTTGTAGACTACAAATTCTCACCTCTGAAATGAACTTTGGTCCACCGTTTCCTTGGCTTATACCCATCAGCAAATTCTTTCTCAAAGGAAGCTGTGTTGGTACCCTTAATATTGTACAATACATTCTGATGATGACCAGGTGTCTTCTGAAACCCATGAGGTGATGTGGGAAGAGAAGACCAACTTGACCTTTTCGTATCTTTAGTATAAAGTGTATCGTCAACTGTAGCTGGATAAAATAATGAACCTCTTACTTGATCATATGACTTTACTGGTGAAGTAGGAACTGATGACCAGTTTTGATGATGATGTGAATTATGAGCACGAAGTATAGAAGTATATGGTCGTTTTCCTACTGCATCTTGTGTCCAATGATGACTCCATCTTCTCATATTTGTTGGTGGAATAATTATATTCTCTCGTGGAAGTGGCTGATTATCAACTCCTAGATTTTCATACCAGGTATTCTGAACTGTTTGTTGAAATTGTTTTGATGTGTAATACCCTGAATTTTCTTCTTCTAAACATGAGTTTAATCTATCCACACTTCTCGTGAATTCTGGGAACATGCTTGTGAAATTGAGGTCTGATAGCATTGGTGTTTTAAATGATGTTGAAGTTGTGTATTGTAATGTTGCTGGTGAGGATTGTTTTCTACGAAATGCAGAGGATGGAAGAGAGAATTTGGATGGAAGAGTAGTAAAAGTGGAAAACTTATGGGCTAAATAGTTCTCAGATTTCCACTGTTTGGGAATAGCTGTAATTACAGTTTGTGCTTCGTTTTCACGTTTTGGCAAATTACTTTTTTGTAAAATTGGTCGTAGGGGATACTCTTCTTCAAATTTCGTAAACTGTTTGTTTCTTGAATCATAAGAAATGTTCTGCTTATTACCACTTCTATCTTCATTCCAAACATTGGCACCCTTTTTTCCTGAACGATGATGTTTCTTTCGAACATCACTAACTTTAAACTTTACTTCCTTCGCTTTGACAGATTTGACTTCTTCAGCAATATTTTCTTTCATGGAGTCATCTTCATAAGATATCTGTGTGGGGAGATCTCTTAGAACTTCGGCAGGAGTGTCAAAGCGACTTTGTTGAAACTTAAGAAGTACAGGTTTTGTACATTGATTCTCTTTATCTCGATCATCATCATCTTCATCGTCATCATTCTCTCCTTGTTCTTCAGCATCCGAGAATGAAACTAATGATTCATCCATACCAGTTGGAAGATCGGAAACATCTTCAGTTGTAAATATAAGTTCAATATCATCCACGGTTGTTGAATCATCTTCGTCTCCTTCATCCCCTGTAGTTGTATCGGCTCCACATTGATCAGAAACTTTCATCTTGTAATTTAATTGACTTGTTTCACTATCAGTTTCACCACTTTTTTCTTTGCAGTGTGCTGAATCGTCATTACTGGTCCCATCATCTTGTGATTTTGGATCATAAGTTTCCTGAGCACTCTCACATTCCATTTTATCACATATTTTCAGTTCCATTTGTTCTTCAGTGCATGTTGTGTTCCATTCATCAACATCTTCAACACAGTCTGTTATTTTCTGGTGCGAAGACATTTTAGGAGTTTGAGTTTCTACAATAGGAGCGTTTAAATGTTTTTCTTCACAAGGTTCTTGCCAGTTGTTTTGGGCATATTGTTGTAACTTGATTTTTGATTTTTCTAACTCTGTTCGCAACGCTGTACAGGTAAAATGAAGTGAACGCATGGTTTCAAATGAATCGATGGGGCATCTATTGTCTGCTGCATTTTTAGGATATAAGTCTTTGAAACTGTTGATATTGCTACGTCTATCCATTTGGAAGTATTGAAAACATTCATGTTGTTAGTGTTCATAATTTCTCTTATTTATGAAAGTGCTTTGTCATAATGATATGGATTCTAACAACTAACATTCCTTCATAATACTGAAGTTAGACTATAGTATATTGCTTGTAGAACTGGCTGATTATCATGCACTTCCAAACAAACCTTGCCTTGGGGAAGATTCCATAGAACAATATTGATGTTTTAGCACTTTCAGATTCCTTTCATTTTTCATAAGTCATTAGTGCAAATTATTGACAGTTTATTTCTTATATAACACTATTACAACGTGAACTAACTTGTCTAGTAGCAAACACGAATAAAAGTTATTATAATATTTTGTCTTTTCTTCCACTATTCAATATTAATTACGAATTAAAACAGAACGGATTAAACACATCTTCCCACTACGGAAAACTCCATTCTGTTTTGTCACGTGACTATATGTTGTCGTATGCTAATCAGGATCGTACAGAGGAGGAGAACCTCTCAGCAATTGAAACTGCGCATCTTCTTCGTCTGTATGCAAACGCTGGTACGCAGCAAACCACCTATTAGTTTTTATAGAATAGAACATACGGTAATTATTTGCTGTATCAGTTTGTCTAAGCTATAATCGGTCAAACTTATTCAATAAACTGTTTTTCAAACCATCTGCCATATATTTCGCGCTGTAACTTTATAAAATTACTTGAAAGGTCTACCAGGAAACTGAAACTTATGTTTATTTTGATTGTGGAAATTTTGTTTATTTGTATAATTTGATATATGGTTATACACTGTATAACCTGAAAATTTGGTGAAATTCGGACTCATCAGCAGTTATCGGTAAAATATACCCGCAATAAATGGGTACACGAAAGACGAAACCCGAAAAGTATAGAGTCATTCTCGTTGAGGGAGTTTTATGGTATGGTAGTACAGTTACT
The DNA here is from genome assembly GCA_034698565.1 of Campodea plusiochaeta. NCBI lineage: Eukaryota > Metazoa > Arthropoda > Diplura > Rhabdura > Campodeidae > Campodea > Campodea plusiochaeta. Next base: position 15,535 of record JAQIWE010000826.1, read on the forward strand.
ACAGTACGTATTCTACTCAACCTGAAAATTTGGTAAAAATCCTAATAAGGTAAGGGTTTTCGGTCGTTCTGTCAGCTCAGCTCCTTATAGTTATAATTATTAGTTATAATATATACGTAATAGTAGATGATGTATTGTATGGGTCGATATATGGCGCAGTATACAGCACAGTAAATGGCGATTAATATGGCGAGTTATGATATTCGATATATGAAGATTTAATATATCGTGATATTGGATATATGAGGATTTAATATATCGTGATATTGATATATGAGGATTTAATATGGCTTGATATATAACGCTGTATGTACCGTGATATATGGGCCTATATGACGTGGTATATACCGTGATAATCTGGTAGATGGATGGGGATTAATATGAATAAAGTTAAGAAAAAATGTGAAAAATTCTCACTATTTTTTCTTAACTTTTTATTCTTTCGTTTTGTGTCCCCTATATTAATATTCGATTGGTTACCCTGGAAGACTGCCCCGATGATTGCTTCAGTGTAGTTATGCAACTGCCGCAGCGAAGCCCGGGATGTATCATGTCGGAATCGATAATTACTTTTGGTAATGATAGAGGTAAGTATAATAAAGAACAATAATTTTATTTACTTGCAAAATCTATAAATTTCACATTGAATCCAAAAATTTTGTATAATATAACTGCCACATTTAAAATAATTATTATTTAGACAAAATTGGACGAATGTGAAATCCAACAACGAATATATAAAATCGATAAACCCGATGTAAACTGTTATAGAGATTATGTTATATGGGAACCTTTAACTATATAAAGATATAATTACCGGTATTCAATTCTTTTTTATTCTTTTTTTAAGATATCTTTTTTAAAGTTTACGTCTTATCGGAGATTGGAAATTTGATTTTGATATTATTATCACAACGAACAATAGCTTCAACATCTTAGCAACAATATTATTGTGTTTTATTAATAGGTCTACGCGCCTACCTGAGATATAACAGCAGAAGGACTTATTACGACCCTCAAAGAAGGTGCATACTGCACGTAAAAACGATTTTATGTATTTTGTTTAGTTCATTTCGAATTTTCGCTATTTAAATTTTTATTATTTCAAATTTATATTTTATTCCCAAAAACACAGCCTCTTCAACGATCTTCTACCAGTCACAATAAGTATGTTGAAAATAAAAATAATAAATCGTTTGACTAAAAAGGGTGTGTGGTAGGTGCAAAGTTATCGACATTACTTTTGCAGCCGCGTTTTTGAAGTTTTGTGAAAGGTTTTGCAAAATGTTGCATTTACTGAAATGCAGAAACATACGTTCTACAGAGAAGATTTTGAACCAAATGTACTGTCAGAAGAGATTTAAAAAGTCGCAATATGCAGCCGCTGGTGTAAGTATGGTACTATATAAATCTAACCTAATCTTAAACGTACTTGTCTGTGTTCAGACTGTTGAGAAGAAATATTATGTAGGCCTATAATTTTCCATCAAGCACTGTGAACTCCGTCTACGACGTAGATTACATTTTGTACGAATGGTTTTGGTTGAGTTAGGTTTTAGGAGTAGGTTCCAAACTACACTTGCTGTCTTTCTTCATACTGGTCCGGCTAGGGCTGGTTCTTGCCTTACTACATACTACTTTTCTGGCCATTTGGGATAGAAAAGTAGTATTCCTCCTAGACAGAGGCCTAACCATTTTTCATTTCAGAAAAAGAAAAGTCAAAATCTCAAAAACGCTGGTGGATTTGCTCACTTTAGACCTACTTAACCTTCATTGAGTTTGGCCTAGTTTGCTTTATCCGATACCTGAAGGTCTTGCCTACTTTTAAAAATCACATACCAGTTATTTGTGTTACCCTGTTTAGAATATGTTTTGAAACGAAAACGGTTAGTACGCACTATGAGATGAATCCAGGCAGCCATCACTTGTCACGTGACCTCTTCCATATGAAAAGACATGTTTCCAGGAGCAGCGAAGAGTTGAAATGAAAGCCGGAAATTCAAAAGTTGAAGAACAAGCACTACTTTTTAAATTCCTGCTTTCATGTCATTTTCATGTAATACCGGTATTCTAGCAAAATAGATATGAAGGCCATACATGTTAAACAAAAATTGAATTGTTGCGGTATTGGCCACCACATTTTTTGAAATGACCACCTATAGTTTACTCTGGTGGCCACTTTTTCCACCAATTTTGGAAAAACTTTTTAAACAGGCAAACGTTCTTTGATACTTTAAATGGGGAAATTTAAAAATGTAAAAATACCACTGAAAAGCTTGGGAGATACAGGTCTACTTTCTGAAGATGTTCTTGTTTTTTTTAAATAGTAAATTTAAAATGACGCAAAAATTCATGAAGTTGGGTACTTTTAAGAACTTTAGAAATTTATTATGTAGAAGATGCTGGTACCAAGTTCAGGATTTATTTTTGCATCAGTTTATGTTTACTCAATTTAGAAAACAAAAATAATACCAGAAAGTGCATCTTCCAGGCTTTCCAATGGTATTTTTATTTTCGTGATTTTCATGGTGAAATTTGACAGAAAAAATTCCTGAAGAAAAGTTGATTGAAGATTGTCTCTGTATATATAAAATTTAACAGACTGTATTGTACCTTGAGGCACCAAAGAAAATCCAATAATACAGTCCGGGTGAAAACTGACTAGGATATTGTATACTCATACAACTGTATAATATCGTATAATCTTATTGGACAACCTTTACAGGTAGAAATGGATGTGGTCTTGTTTTTTTTAAACAGTATGATGAACTTTTATTTTGACACTTGACCTTCTTATATAACCTAGGCTATAATACCTGAATTCATCTTAATTATGGATATGTGATAACCTTGGCCTATCTTGTTTTCTTTTTTTTGTAGCCTGTGTATAAGAAAAAGGCAGTTGAGAATACTGATAGAGCTTTGAATCATTTTGATGATTTCTACACATCTGTGTTTGAGAGAGTGTGGCCATCAGTTCGACTTGGATTACTTTCTCCTCAAAAATATTGTGCTCTGGTAAATAATTTTGGAGACTGTGTTACAACAGCTCAAAAATTTAAGGTAAGATTTCAATACAGGTTTTGAGAGAAGTGTGAATGATTTACTAAATGTAATATTTTGTTGTTCTTGTTAAACTAGAATACTATAAATCCGGACTATTGAATCCTATGGTCCTCTAATATTAGGTATATTATAATAACATTTGATATTTAAAGTAATATTGTGAGATTTGCCAAAATTTCTTTTGAATATAGTTCCTGAAAGCTTGATGTTACATTAATTTATTTAATGCAGTATAATACATT
>JAQIWE010000827.1:0-18835 GCA_034698565.1 Campodea plusiochaeta
CTGCATGTTACTGTAGGTGACAGCTGTTATAGAAGTAGAATAAGAACTAGGGCCTAAATTTACTGTAGCATAGTCTAACTTACACTGAACGTCTCTTTTAAGTTTTGAATCTGTTCACGCCACAAACCCTTTGTTAAGTTTCCTTTGCTTGTTCATAAAGTTTATAGTTTTAATAAGGGTAGACATACAGTCGTAGCTCTCTAACCTCATCCTAACGATGAAATAAACTGTAACAGTAGGCTAGCCTACCAGAATCTTTTTTCAGTTTAGGTAGGGTGGATAGAAGAGAGAATTGATTCACTAGTTGAGGCCTAACTGCTTTCGCAGCTTTCTATGCCGGACTAGTCGAGGTCAAGTGCCCGTCGAAACAAGCTCAGTGACGTTGATTAACTCTGAGCCGAGGTAGCAATATTGGCCCCCCATGGAGACTGAGCTGTTATATTCTAGGTTAAGACTATAAGAAGTAGAGTACTGTAACATACTGTTTAATGTACGTACTACGTGCCCAGCTATCAGGCTATTGATCTACAGCAAGTTTATTCCTTTATCAGTTGGAACTTTCCTCGCTTGCCATGGTTGAATTTCATATTTAGAGAAAACATTCAGATTTTGTTATATTGAACATCATATGTTGATAAGGCAGTTTTAATCTACTGATTTATTATTGCATTATAACCCTTTTTAACAAACAACCAGACACCCCAAGCATACCGTAGCTTTATTTACAAACAAAACTTTTAAAAAGATTTTTTTTAATATTCATGATCAGGGTTTTATGTCATCTTTGACATATTACCTGCATCAGCGTTCTTTCAGAAATTTTTGCACTAGGCCTACAGAATTACAAAATTTTTCAAACAAATAAATTATCCCAGCAGATTATATTTCAGGAGTTACAAAGTTACTGTACCGAGTACATGCAAATATTGAATCTTATTCACTGTTGTTTTCAGTTGTATGATGGATAGTGAAGTGTGGCTTTCAAATGGTAATGAAGTTATGGAGGAAACGCAAGTTGATCAGGACTTGTGGCAGTGTGATGTCGTACAAGAAATGGAGGTAGGAGAAAATCACCGGATACGCTAAAACATTATTTTCAACTGTGAATTTCATGAAGTTTGATTATGATTTGTAAAACATTTTTAATAATTCTTGATTTATAGTGTTCCATTGCCATTGTAATTTTTAATAAACTGTCCATTGGTTCCAGGGATTGATTTTAACACTTGCCCGTTTGACCGAGGCAAGTAAATGGTATTTAAGTTATCTACTTGCCCGATGGCCAAGCAGTGTTTATAAAATACACAAAAATTTACTATCTTTGGCTTTAATTGCTTTTATACTTCAAAGATTCAAGTTATTTAGATTTAAACTTTAAAATCAAAAGGAGTTTTTTTTTATTAAAGAACTTTTTTTTATTTTCATCAAATATTTTATTCCTATTCTAGGTAGAGACTGCCTACAGTGAAGAAGTTGTTTCTGAGGAGTATGTACAATCAGAAGATAATAACATTACAACAGAGGAAGTATTAGCAAGCAACAATGAAATACCAGAGGAATATGAAAGGGAGTTGGAAGAAGAATTGTCTTCACCATGTGACAGTCCACTCTCAAATACATTTGAAGTACCAGAAAGTAGCTTCTTGGAAGAGAAAAAGGTGTGAATTGATTGTAACTTGTGTATTCAATGATACTTGTGCTTTTTAAATTGATGATGTTATAAATAGCTCTTAGAACTAAACAGTGAAAATATGATTTCAGAATTTAATTCCATACTGTAATACTTTCAAAAGTGTTCATTTGTGGATAAAATTTAGTGTTGTTATGAATGTTATCTTCTTTTCAGCTTAGAAAACTTTCTTAGAAAAAATTATTTTGAATTATTTAGCAATCCTTTAGACACAAACCAGGAGTTTAGGTACATTTTATATTTTAAAGGAAGTTATTTTTCTAATTAGATAGGTTCATAAGTACTTTATGTTTAAAATGTTTATTAATTTTTTAGACGTTTACATTTATAACAACTTGAAGCTTTCTCAGATTATCGAATTCATTAGATGTTGTTTCTGAAATATTTCTGTATTGTAGGTCACTGTTGAATTCATAAATAATAGTGTTGGAAGACCAAAGAAAGAAGTTGAAGACTTAAGTCATCTTTCAGAAGAATTACAACTTGTGTACAGGTAAGCCTTCATCATGAAATTTCTTACATTCTGCACCCTTTTACGGTATCCAGATTTCTAAATAGTAAAAAATATAATGTAGGCCTATGTACTTTTTGATAAGATTTCTCTACTTTAATTACATGTCCCATTACAATATCTCTTTACTTGTTGTTTATAGACTTTTAAGTTTTTTCTCTCATTCCTACTCACATTTGCATTTATTTCACTGATGCTATTTTGAAATTGAATAGAAATATCTTGGATATTGCTGTTGTATAATAATTTTTTTTGGTGGATTTCTTGCTCAGTTTCAATGAATGAAGTTGCTCTGGCTAGGTATTGTTGTACCGTAACTCATTCATAATTACAAGAATGTCGATTGTTGAGTGAATCAGTATTTCCAGATAGTTTCAAGAGTTGGTGGCCAAATGACGTGGCCATTTTGAATTTCTTGTGGCCATATTGAAACTATGTGTTTTGGAAAAACTTTAAAAGTTTTTTTATACTCAATCATAAACATAAAAATTAGTCTGTTTTCAATTAGGCTACTGGTAGGACTGTGTGAATTTGGTACTTTTTTTTAGAAAATAGGAAAATAATGGTGAGGGACCTAGGTACTTTTAGTATTAATATGCCGGTCAGCTGCATGTTCTTTCAAATCATTATTAATATATAATTTAAAACTTCACTCAGCACTTTGAACATGGTCTACAGTTTTGAAACTTTTTAGTCTGACATTTAGGGTACCGGTACACAGTAGGCCTAGGCAGTAAGTAGACTACTCATTTTAGTCATTTAATTAGAGATTATTCCAACCAGTGAATGAGATACAATATAATGTGACTAATAATTATGTGGCATTCAAATGATTAGTTTCTAGAATTTTTCTGTGAAGTTTTTATTGCGATTTATAAAGCTTGTAAGAAATTCTATGTTTTTTGGTTGTCATGAACGAACTATATTATGTACAAAGTAATATTATACATTGTTGGATTCGTCTTTTTGAGACCTTTCTTTTGGTGTTTTCAACTTTAAAATAGCATTTTCCATTCAAAAGTTGCGTATGGAAGTGGTTTGTTTTCGAATTTGTCTGATGATTTCCGAATAGCCGTTGTATATTAATCTGACTGTGATTCATCATTTCCAAAATCTATATGGATGTCACAGACATACAGCACTGCTAACAAAGTAATCTAAATTCAAATCTGTTTCAGAATTCTTCAGGAATTAACATCTGAGTCAATTCGTACTGTAAACTGGCCTTTTCTAGAAGCTGAGGATTCAGAAATAAGTACTTTCAAGGATTACTTTGAAGTCATAGCCCATCCTCTAGGATTAAGAGAAGGTAAGTGATTTAAAAAAAATTAATTGTCTTGTAACTAGTGTTTTTATAGGCCTATGTGTATGTTTTATTTGAGTGGATTCAATCTGTATGTAACATTCAAGAATTTCACTGTCTCTTGCAAAAGCTAGTAGAATTTTGTAATACTGTTGGCTTCATATTTCAATGTAACTGGTACCACTAGTGTCATCTATAAAAAAAATACTAGGCTTATAGATCTCTAGCTGCTTCTTGAGTTTACAATTTTTTATTTAATATCATGTTTCTTTATTTTTATGATAGATATAAACTTCTTAGGTCTAGTGCTCTAGCTAGTGTTGGGTGATACCAAGAATTACCTTGACGATGCTGATACCTCAAAAAGTATTGTCATGAAACGATACTTCGCAATTTTACTAATATTACTAAAATTAGGCCTATTATATTCCTATCTGATAATTTTATTATACCATATTAGGCCTTTCCGTACTGTTTGCACCTTGCATTAACTTTGGTTTTAACATACTAATTTCCACTTAAAAACTCATTGGAAAAATAACGCTAAGTTTGATATTATGATAGTTGCACCCCAAATTTCCAGGGTAGGCCTATATCAAATTCTAATGATTGTCCTGTTAATATTTATAAATTAAATACTTGACCGCACATTCGGTTCTATAATATTCATGCGAAAGTAATATTATTCAGTGATAACATATTAGGCTAACATCAACGGAAACGAAATATTTTCACGAAAGAATTGACATGAATGAAGTATTTCCGCGAAAGAATTGACGTGAACGTATATGTTCGGTGACAATATTAACGCTAACGAAGTATATTTTCCAATAATATTGCCACAAACGTAATTTACCGTATTTTGCGATAATAATGACGCTATTGAAGTATATTTAAGGCTAAAATGGAATGGAATCCAACGAATGCAATATATTTTGCGAAAATTTTGACGCGAACGTAATATCGACTGCTACGGTGGTGCTGTCAAATGCTCATTTTCGGTATCATTTGGTATTGACAGATTTAGGTACCATAATACTATACTGGTACAGATATACCGCCCATCACTAGTTCTAGTGATGGACATGTTTTTATTAAATATGAAATCTTGACATCTGCATTCTATCTCTAAGTAACCCCTACTGTGATCTCAACATTTTAATTTGTATCGTAATAATTCACTTTTTCTCTCAACTTCGTTGAAGTTATCAAAACTTGACTATGGTCTTAACATCTACATTCTATGTCCTAAATACTGTTATTTCAACATTGAATAGTTCCTGTTGATCCTGGGATAATTTCCTGCATTGTAGAGTAAGTTCCTGATGGCATCCTCTTGTGATGTCAAACTGCAGTCAGCAAAGGAACTTACTCTACAATGCAGGAAATTACCCCAGGATCAACAGGAACTATTCATCACGAACCCTGCAGTCTTTTGGAAAATATTTCAACATTAATGTAACAATGTTCAATTCTTTCTTTCCAGTTAAAGAGAAGACTTTCTGTAATAGTTATGGTACAATAACTGATGTAGTTGGCGATATTCGATTAGTACTACAGAACTGTTACAAATACTTTGGACCACATCATAGCAGATCTAAGAAGGGATTACGATTGGAACAGATGCTAGAACAGAAGTTAGCACTACTACCAAGGTAACAAAAATTATTATTTTAGTTTTAAAGGTATTGGCAGTGGAAATAATGTGTTAACATTGTAGAGTTGCTGAGTATTTTTGTTTTCAACCAAGATAGCAATAGTCGAGTGCTTGAACTCAACTCAGAAATAAATAGAAAAACGTAGGCTGAGCTCAGTTCCTTATGACTTCAAATATTATCTAGCCCATTCCAATGATCCAATCTGATTTATTAGAATAAAAATTGTGTTTTGAAAAATCATGCTTCGTCATCCTGAACTGTTAATTTTTATAGGCTAGTTTAATTTATCATTTTATTCCAAGGTTATTTTTTAATTGTGTTTCATATTTTTAGAAGAAGACCTAGACCTACTTGAAGTTCTAGGCGTACCGTAGTGTTAGACAACATAGGCTACTTTAGCATCTATAGGCAACAGCATAATACTGGTATCATTATTTTTTTAAAGAATGAATGTAATTTGAGATTTGTAAATGCCTAAGTGGTAAATAAATGGTAACATATGAATCATGATACTGCCATGTAATCTGAGAGACATTCAATTTGAATTTTGTAAGCGAGTAGTAAATTGTCGATATTGTATTGTAGGGATCTTCGAGCATTATGTGGTGTAGAGGCAACATCTGGTATTAATCCTGAAGAAGTTGATAAAGTAAAGAAGAGAAGAGTTGGACATTTCTTTTCATATGTAATGCATCAAGTCAGAGAGGATAAGGCTAACAGAGAAAAGGTAACACTACTAATTTATTGTTCAAGTTGTAGTTTAAGTTGATATAACTTTGTAACTTCAAAACTGTTCTTTTTCATTAAATCACTTTGCTGCTTTGTTTTCTAGTAACCTGTTTCATAATTTGTTAGATTGTTTAATTCTAATTATTAGTCACATTATATTGTAATAATTAAAATCATTTCACTTATCTTCATATAATCTATGTTGTTGTATTACCATAATATTCACTGGGAAGAAGTAATACATTGTCTATGGTTTAACACTTTCACATATAGGCTATCACTGATAAAATTTTAACTTTTAAGAAATTCTTTCATAGCAAATATTTACCGTGGATACCTAATAATATATTAACAAATTTCCCTGTAATTCCTTATGTTTCTGTATCTATAGGAATTGAAGCGTCGTCAGCAGGATATTCGTAAAGCAGCAAAAGAAGAACATGAAAGAGAAATAGAAAAGTGGGAAGAAGAAATGACACAAGCCAATGATGGAAGGGATTTCAGACATATGTGGGAGGTAAGTAGTTACTCTTTTTTTGTACTGTAATTATTGTACAAACATTTTTATTGGCTTACTTCATGTTTTACAACTTTTATATTTTAATTGTTAAACAAAGTTTTACATATATGTATATCAAATTAGAAAGACATAGAACACAGAAAAAGTTTGTGTGCCCAGTAACATTAATTGCAAGAATCAACTGCTACTATGTCCTTTCATTTAAAAATTAAACAAAGACATTTGATTTAAATTTTTAAATTGAATATTAAAGCCAACTCTCGTCTTCTTTAATTGTCCTGTGTGGTAAACGTATTCTACTGTATCAGGAAACTGCAAAAAGTTTTAAGTAAGAAGTAAAATGAAATTGATGTCATCTGATAATATTTTGAGAATGTTAAGTAGACCAAGTTTATATGCAAGATTTTATAAATTAGCCTACTGCTATAAATATTGTTTGAAACTTCATTCACTTTTAAAAATTTACAACTCTTTTCAGAAATAAATCCTAACACAAAGTTTTAAAAATTTTCAGCTCCCCCAGATTGGTCATATGGTGTTCCTGAGTCTTCGAGCCCTTAACATTTATGAAGTTCCTCAATTTGAATTGGAGAGAGGTCTCTTTATGCCAAAAGCATCAAAAACACTTTCAATGCTGATGACTGCATTACTCAGGTAGGATCACTTTCCCATATCGTAACATGAAATTTGAACTGACTGAAATTTTTGACCGCCTTGTTAGTTCCATGCTTTAGTTCAGTTTTATCTCTGAGTATGAAAAAAATTTTTTCACTGTGTAGAATTTCTTTGAAAAAAATTTGCCATTTCAAAAATAAATTCTACACCTCCGATGTTTCATGTATATTTCCTCTAAAGATGGAAAAACATGATTGTGGTAGGTCTAGTTCAATATCTGCATAGAATATATTAGCCTATTACCTAAAAAGAACTGTAAAATTAATGAAAATTAAATTTTAGATGGAGTGGATACTAATGCTGTACTTGTCATCAAATGTATATGCTTTATAATCTACTTCTGATCTTTTAACATTTTTGTGAAAGAAAAAATACTCGCCACAGCAAAGTTGATGTAATAAAATGTAGCTTAGGTCATCCACATCAAAAGCATAGCACATGTTCTAGCGATTTGTATAGATTAGAAACTTACAATTCTAACGAGTATAAAAATTTTCCATTTCGCGATCTTTTAACTGTAGCGAATGAAGTCTTTATCGCACAGGAACGATTCTGACATCACTGTAATCCTGAGAAAAAGCGAATATTCTTGTATGCAGCATTGTTATAAAAATTATCTTATATTTACGTTATTGAATTTGTGAATGAAAAAATTTGTCAGTTTGGCAAATTTGTTCTTGAAATTTTCATCATTTTGTAATTAAATTCGTCATTGCCGATTTTTATGAGCGCCAGCGCGAACACTGCTTTAGCTTTCTTTGCATAATTTTTCTGTAGTCAGCACATTATAAAGAAAAATAATTCTTGCTCAAGGTCTGATATTGTAAATCTGATCTCTGCCTTCTCAGGAAGTTATTAATTAGCTAAGCTATTTTCAATCCATGTGTAAACACCAACGTATTATTATTTTGTTTGAATATGGTATTTTATTTTCAATGAAATTTAATCAGATTCAATTGATTAAATCAATTGAATTAAAAATTGATAAAAAGTACCTTCAGCACTTTTTTATGATGTGCTCTGTACTGATTATAGCTGGGATCTAGTTGGTAGACATGTATTGTCATCAAATTGGCTACATGATGCTATGTGAAGCTAATAAAATGAAATTTCATAAATTCTACTTGTCTTGCCATACTGCTTTATTGTAATCATTTTTGAACGTGTGTTGCAGTTTTTAAAAACTTTCCTGAAACTTAATCTTCCAGAATAGGCCTACATTATGTCTTCCTAAAACACTTTATAGGTCTAAATGAATTTTATTTACCAATAATGGACCTAATCATATACCCTATTTTGTAAAACTACAATGTTTTCTTCTTTTCTTATAGCTCTCCAAATATCCGTGCAAAGTTAGATAGGCTTCCAATGATGCCCTACTCAATATGGTCAATGAAACTAGCAGGCAGATTTGCATTGTGGTATAAAGTGTTTCTCAGAGAGGGGAAAAATCCATTAAAGGTAAGATCATCTTTATATACATACCGGTACCGTACATTTGCACATTGCGATAGTTTTTGGGACAACTGTTAAGACAGAGTCTGTTTACTTCAGTGTTGTCATCGGGTACCCCCAATTTTTGTTTCGGGTATCGAGTAGAACTTCAGGTAAATACTACCCGAAAACAGCAAAAAATTTCCTGAAAATGGAAACAAACGGAAAATGTGACGGCGAAAACTGGAAAAAAACTAAAAAAAATGACTGCGAAAATGGAAAAAAGTATTAACAAATCAGCAAAACATTTTCCGGTGCGTACATATTTATATAATTTAGCCTACTTCCAATGTTTGCCGAAAAATTATGTTTTCGAAAAAAAAATAACTCCGGTACTCCTTTCTTGCACCCTGGTAAAAAAATTGGTCAGGTATGAATTCCCTATCTTACGTAGACTGTTATTAGCCTGTAGTTACACTATTTAGAACTGTTTGATTTAATTTAGAGTTGATCAGGATTAAATAGCTGCATGATTAAATTTTAAAGTTATCTACAAAGTTCCAGCAATAATCTCATGTTTTTAGGGAATATTTTGAGTATTACTAACGAGTAAGTGATTTCAAACTTATATTTGCATAATTTTCAAATATCTGGATTTACAAGTTTATGGTTTTGCTGTCATTTTACAAATTATAATTTCTTAGGAAGCTAATCTTATTTATATATAGCAGAATTTTCTAGAATTTAGTAATCTCTAATTCTCTTAAAATGTACTGTAAGGGGTTTAGATATTAAAAAAAATTTCTTTAGAGTTAGACCTACAATAAAACATAGCTACGGTACATAAGAAAATTGGTTAATTTTTAGCATATGCCACAGGTGTGTTTATTACCTGGTGCTCAAGTTTTCATATTTCTCAAAGGCACATTTCTAACTTTCTTTTCAGATCTTTGAATTGTTAGGTATTGAACCATTGACTTGGGATGTAGTTGGTCATAGAAATCCTTTTGAGAGTAAGCCCTTCCATGAATTACCATATCCACAGAGAGTATGGATTTTAAAAGCATTATGTGACTTTCTACAGGTGAGTTCAAGAATTAGATAATTTGGAATTAAATAATACTACTCTGAGGACAGTTTTATATTTAGGCTATACTGTAATTGCATGTATAGATGTCATCGAAATAGCTCTGAAATATTTCCTAAAATTCACCACTGTTACGTTGATGAACTAAAATATTCTCTCAAACATTCTTTTGCTAGCAGAATTTTTGAAATTCGTCTAATGTTGTGTCAAGGTAAACAGTAACACTTTTAATTTCAATACGGCTTACAATCTTTAATTTAACTCCATCTCAGAGATTGTCAGATTGATTTAAAAATTATGTCTTTCAGAATGATAATTTAGCTTTTGAAATCTTCTGAAATGTTATGTATAAATTATGACTACTACTTTTATAATTAATTCGGACAAAGAGTGGGTCAACAAAAAACTTTAAAATCAAAATTCTTGCAGTAGGGGTATCATAATTTATAAATTTGAACATCAGTTGTCAATCAAAATGGAAACTATTCCTAATATTTATAAACTTTTTTCTTTCTGTATAGCACAAACACAAAACAATCCAGGATGCAATGAGTGAACAGCCTCGTGAAGAGCAGAAAGAATATTACTTAGGTGAAGATCAGTTTGGTTTTAAATACATGCACTTTCCACAATTCTGTGGAATGAATCTCAGATTGTATAGGCAGTTGGAAATTAAGGAAATACCAAAGGAGGAACCAAAGAAAAAGGAGGTAAGATATCATTCAAAATGATCCTTGTTTCACAATAAGACTTCAATAGAAATTCAGTGGCTCTTCAAATGTATTATTTATGTTTTCTGGATGAGATCATTATAAGTTACACAACCAAGATTCTTGTGAAGAATGTAATCCAAAAAAAAATCTTCATCAGTACAATAATGAAAATATACAAAAGCTTTGATTAAAAAAATCTTATTCAGAAGTTTTTGTAAATTGAAATACCTAATAAGACAAATCTCCCACTATACCAGCATCTACACTTCCAAAACAAAGTTCCAGGAGTCCGGTAGATGACAGAGTGGACCAGCCAATCACTACTCCTGCAGAAGGCAGTTCGTGTGGTGGGCGTGGAACTTTCAGTACCATTGGCTGATCAGAAAGTAACCACACTGCCATGTACTGGAGACCCCTGGAACTTTGTTTTGGAAGCATAGATGAGCTGGTATAGGGGACGATTTGTCTTATTAGGTATTTCGTCTATGGTCTAGACTAGAACTTACTTTTGTTTCATAAAATACTGTATTGTACTATGAAATAAGAATAAATTTGTGATGTGATACTGAGTAACTGAGTGTTGTTCTTTCTTCCTTAGTCTTCGTCTAAGCGCAAGTATCGTCATGACAGTGCAAGTAGTGAATCATCTTTTTGTTCAAATGCTAAACAAATAAAAACTGAAGAAGTCAAAGAAGAAAGTGCAGAAAGTAATTATGAAGAAGTAGATCTCAACGTGTTAGAAAACCTACACAGTGCAGATGCAAGGATGACTAGAGCTAAGAAAGTAAGGAACTTTTAAATAATGATAAGAAGTACTTATTGAGTTTGTGAATAAATGTATGTCAGTATGTGCACTTTACATCAAATTCAAAGGAGTAGCTAATCAAAACTAAGGAAATCTGCAAATGTATTGTTTAGAATCTGCATTTTTCTTGAGTATATTGATAAGACAGCAATAATTATAATTATGAAGGTGTGCAACAGAAGACAGAACACTATAGATTTAAAAGTGTAAACTGCTAAAGTTAGCAAAAGTAGGTTTGCTGTTAATGTTAGCTCTTAGCTGAGTCATTTTAATTGTTTATGGAAATTCTTATAACTTACAAATGCTTATTTTACAGTTGACTATATTTTCAGTCCTGCTTACTTATTTTAAATCAATAATTTACATAGAATACACTTGTAGTTTTGTGGAAATTCTTATCTTCATTAATACTGCTAATCTTGTAATTATTGCTAATCTTTATTACAACTGTATTTCCCTTTGACAGCGAGAGTTATGTAAAGTATTATCATCTGGTGGTAAAGAAAAGTCAAAAGAACATAAGAAAGGGAAGCGTAAGCATCGTGAAAGGGAAGCAAAAGTAAAGAAGGAAGAGGTGAAAGAAGAAGTGAAAGTTAAGAAAGATCATAGAAGTGAAAGACATACTAGGAGGTCTGAACAGGCTGCAGCTCAAAACTCTGTAAGTTTCAAAACAGTTTATATTAACATGAAAATCTTTAATATAATTTATTGCATGATTTTGTGGGACATAACATAATATGTATTGTAAACAGACACAGTAATAATTTAATCGATATAACCAGTTGAAAAAGAATATAACATAATTTAAATTATCTGGCGGATTAATTGTACAGTTGCTAATCTTTGTTCCATCCGAAGAAACAAACTTTCTTAGTCTACGATATACCTATTCGTTTAGTGAATTTGTAGTGTACCTACTTTAGAAAAATGTAAAAAACATGTATATGTGAAAATAATGATTAAAAACAGTTGACTTAAATTATGTTGTATAATGTGTAGCCTATAAACTGGAGTATACCAGTTTATTGACATTTTGCCAGACTTTAATTTTTTTTGCATGTAATATCATTTTCCACTCAGGAATCCGATGCAGAATCAATTGTAATGGTGAATGTGGAGAGACAAGACATGAAAGAAACTATCAAACAAGGAAAGATTGCAAAAGTAGAAGGAAATAGGCCTACTCAGCAAGAAGATAATGCTGTTAAAGTAGAGGAGAAGTCATGCAGTGAAGTGAAGGAAGAGAATAAAGAAGATGTGAAACTCAAAGATGGAAAAGATATTAAAACAGAAAGCAATGAAGTTAAAACAGAAAGCATTAAGACAGATAGCAATGAAGTTAAAACAGAAAGCATTAAGACAGATAGCAATGATATTAAGACAGAAAGCAGTTCACAAAAGGAAGCAGATGTTGTAAGTCAGAATTGAAAAAAAAGTTCATTTGTAATAAACTTTATGAAGATGAATAATTATGATTTTAAAAACTAGTGGTCAATATTAATGCAAATTGTATATATTGTCTTTCTTTGCCTAAATGCTCAATTTTATTTCTTTGTTTTTTATGTGAGTTTCATTTTTTTAATGTTAGGGAGTTAGGCCTGCTTCATTTTGTGACTAACTAACTGAACAATGTATATCATTGAATATTAACTGATTCAGTGAAAAAATACAACATTTCTTACTGTTAGCATTAATTCAATATACTTATAATTTTTTTAGAAACCTCCAATATCAAAAGTACCTGATGAAGCCACAGCCGACACATTGAAGGATGCATTAGTTAAATTGAATAAGAATGATTTTAATTTAGTAGCTGAAAATGTAGAAGGAATAAGAAAACTGCTCATGGAACTTGCATCAAGAGCTCAGGTAACATAATTTTATTTCTTAGGTATTTTTGACAGTTATTAAATTTCTTTATAGATTAGATGAAACTATTAAAATAACTTTAACCTAATTTATATTAATGTATTATTTTAAGGTTCCTTATTATATCTGAAAATTAGGGATGGAATCAGTCATAAAATTATGCACTCTTTGTCAACTAATATTGTATAGAAATACTTATTAAAATTAGCTCCTGATTACGTAAAATAAGTTCATTTAATAAAATGAACTGGATTTTCACAAATAAGCACGAAAAATATCATTTTGAGGTAACAAGAATTAGCTTACATTAAAACATCAAAACCAAGTTGCCATAAGTGGGAAACTAGGGCTTGAGCGTTTTTTTCAATACCGGTATTTCGGTATTCGAATACTGTAATACCGGGATCCCGGTTTTACCGTTTTTAGTGAATAAGAATATGTTTTTTAAAAGAAAATATGGGAAAAGTCCAGAAAATAATCAGTATGTCAAGCTTTTTTTAATTTAAAGTGATGGTATGTTCACTTTTTCTCCTGATAGACCGTGGCCTTGACGAGATAAAAAAATATGAACGTTTTAAGACATATTTAATACCGAAATACCGGTATTTTGATGTTCCCAATACGGGTATTTCGGTATCGCTATTTTTGCCAAAATACCGGTATCCCGGGATTGCAAGCCCTATGTGAAAGGGTATTACATGTCATTGAGTACCCACTAACACAGAGAGTCGTAATTGAGTGAAAGAATTGACATTGGGGAGGTTTGGTATGTACAAAGATTTTTTAGAAAACTGCATAGAAGTAGCATTATGCCTAGGTTTTTTTTTGTAAAAATTCTTATGGTGCATGAATTAATAAATAGATAATTATTTATATACTGTACTTATTTTGGAGATTAACAGCTAGGTAGTAGGCTATAACGAATTACTAAGGAATCACTTTTTCGATTCAATGAACCAATCCTCTGTTTAAAAACGAGCTTATTCTTATCTTGACAAATGTTTCAAAACTAACGAAAATGTATAGTTTTGAAACGTAATGTCAAAATAAGAATAAACTTATTTTTAAACAGTGGATTGGCTCATTGAGTTGGAAAACTGATTCCTTAGTATTTCGTAATATAGATATACTGTACTGTTTTAATATCCTATTCATAACTTTTTCAGACTGGTTCTCCTATTCCAAAGTGTGAGACTCAGTTAGGTGATAGATTAGAAGGCCTTATTAAGGAATTAGAACCATGGGAAACAAGATTAGAACAAGCTACGAAGAAATTAAGACAGAAACTTTATAAAGAATGGAAAGATTATCAGGTAAGGTTATATTGGATAATTTGTCTTTTGATATCGTTGGATACTGTGTTTTTAATAAAATATTGCAGAAATACAGATATGAAATTGCAGGATCTATGATTGCCAGTTATGCTCTGTATTGTCATTTTCAACAATTTTTCTTTAGAAGGCAAAAGCCAAAATTTCAAAGTATTCACTGACAATATTTATGATTTCAATCTTTGCTGCTCACATTATCATAAATATCATAATTAGGGTCGGAAATTTGGCACATTTCTTTCTTTTAAAAAGTGCAGAAATTTCTTCAAAACATGCAGAAATTAGCTTGAAAGTATAAACAAAAACTGTTGGCTTTATTATATTAGTAGGCAAAGACCTTTTCAACCTTTATTTCTTTAAAAAGTTTAAAAGAAGTGCAATATTCGTGTCTTTTTATATAGGCCTATTAGATAAACCTCTTGTTTCGTATTTCCCTACAGACTGCACCAGTTGGTAAACCTGATCCCGCTGAGGACTTCTGGCGTAAGGAGATAGAGGGAGAGGTTGACTTAGAAGCTGAAACCGCTGACCACCCACCTGCAACCAGACAAACAACTTCATCATACGATAACAATACAACAGATAACAATAGACAGAGTAGAAGAGCTAAGTTGAATCGGACTGTTGTTATTGATTGGGAGGAAGGGGGAAGTGAAGATGGGGAAGGGGAGTTTGAACCTACATCATGGGCTAAGAGGAAAATGAGGAGTCAAGCCAAAGCTAGCCAGGAAGCGGTAAGTTTATATTTGACCGGTTTTATTATTGGTAAAATAGATTGTAACATTCAATCAGTCAGCCTGTGTAGCTTTCCAGATGTTTTTAAAAGGCACAATTCACTGTCTTCACAATAAACATTTTATTTTGTGGCACGGTCTTATAGAGTTAATAATTTTCCTAATTGTCATAATTTCCATGTTACAACAGACTAACAGTTAGAGTCAATGTTTCCAAAAACTTTCAAATTTAGGGGCCAAAGTGACCCCTGGATATTTTACTTAGGAGCCATTTGAAAATTTTAGGGGCCAATATTTAAAAATTAATTACAAAATCTCTTTCACAAGTACTGCCGAGGTCCGAGGAGAAGCAGACAGTAGCTTATGATGTATACCAAGTCTTTTTTATGTAGAACAAATGATTTCAAATCACATCATTAATCAAGTTAACTGCTTATAATGTGCTCTCTAAAACCAACTTATCTGTTACAATAATTATCATTTGTAAGTACTAAATTTAGCATAATGTAACAGAGCGAGAGTTTGAGAGTTAAATTTGTAAACCACATTTAAAGTTCCTAACTAATTCCTTGAATAAGTTATCAAAAATGTGCGAAAGTCACTAGGTACCATCAGTCATGCATGTTGTTATAAATGAATAATACTGTCTGCAATTTTTAATTTGAAGCCAGATTCTCTAACAAAAATGTTAAATGTGCAACACTTTGATAGCCTACATACTTTTTTAATTTTTTGAAAATTTAAATATTTTTTATGGTAGTAAGCGAAATGTAAGAACCACTGGTGGGGTTAGCTGGAACTACTGGTCGGGTTAGTGTAGTAACTGGTGTACATGCATTAGTGAAGGTGACTCTCATTATTCCTGCATAAAGGGGTGGAGTTGATTGTGACCCCTGATGGAGGGCAGCAGTATCCATCTGCAGGCAGAGATCAGAGTGATTGGTATGGCTGCAAGAATGGATTATTACAGGCGTAATCAGTTGCAAACTGACATCAACAGTTGTAGTACTGTGCTTCATATCTGGAGAGCATGTAGTATATATATTCTGCCGAAATCGTGCAGTGCTTGGATGGGGTTCACGGAAGAAGTAAGCGAAATATACTACATAGAATAACATATTATACATTGTTAGATTCGTCTTTTAAAGACATTTCTTTTGGTGTCAATTTTCCATTTTAAAATCGGACATTTCGTTCCCAAGTTACGGATGAAAATGTAAATGCACCAATATGGGTTCTTTGGAAACACTGATAATACAGTACATAATTATCATGGGTGGAAAATGTGTGGTAATCTGGTAATATAATTACCGGGAACCCGGTAATTATATTACCCTACCATCGGGAACGAAATTGTAAAAAAAATATTTTAGTTTTTTTTTTCGGCAATCATTTATTCATTTATAAATACAGCAATCATTTATAAGTACATACACGCTGGTAAATGTTCCGCTTATTCCTTAGGTCTACCGACATTATTTTGTTTTTTCGACTAAATTTTTCGCTGTTTTCGGGTACCGGTAGTAATTCCCGAAAGTTCTACCCGATACCCGAAATAAAAAATGGGTAGCCAATGGAAACACTAGGTCTAGTTATAGGATGTCCTTACCATTGACGATCAGGAAGAAATTGAAAAATCAATAATTATCATCGTGAACGAAATTTTTGGTAAAATCACATTACCAGGAACGAACGGAACACTTTCCACCCATGATAATATTATTGTCACCTTAAACATAGTTGCAATAGCTTTGTACCTTTTTGCAAGCTTTATATACAGTTGCGTAACTCCCAGAGCCTAGTTTCTCTATGAAAATGTATTCGGCCAATTTTGGTTGTGGGATACTCATATTTACAATAACCCACACTCGGCCTGCAGCTTCCCTTTATCAGCTAGGCTAATGCATTAGGCTATGCTGAGAATCATTAGGAGGGTTCAGAGATCATAATCTTGTTGTCAACAAGTGAATCTGAAATTGAAAAATATATTTAACTCAGCAGTATTAAATGTTACGTACTAGCCTACATAATCTGATAATAGGTAAATCTACTCCTCAGGTTTTATCATAAATGAAACGACATGCAGAAGATGAAGGAGATCAGGAACCTCAATCAAAGAAGGTATCGCAAAAGCAGTCAACAACTTTACAAGGTTAGTTTTACATGTGTCACTGTACCTGCCTATACATAGGCTATGACAACTTCTTGTGCAACCCTTTACACTTCACTATGCAATGTTCCCAGTGCAATGAATGAACCAGATTAGTTTATTATTATATTATTGTGATGTCGCAGATGAGGATGAATAACGATATCAGGTACAGATGGCGCTCCAGTCTTGCATTAGGAAAGATCAATTTTTTAACAGCCATCTGCCAGAAAACTGTAGAACCTGCGTCTTTGTTCCAATAAGTACACTTCCACATACATTTAGAAAGCGATGTCCTTCACTCGCTCAGCTGTCAAAACATAGATGTCAAACTTGCAAACAAAGGTTGCTGACCCGAATCAGCTGACCGTACAGGGCAATAATTACTGCATGTTTTGGTACCAATCAACGGTGTTACATATACTATATTTAAAAATAATTGTCAATAATTACATATCCATCGTTCTCTCAAAATAATTAGTAAAACTTCATTCATTATTTCAGTCTTTGATTTATTTCTTCTAATGTAAATACTGGACACCACTTTAAAATAATCTTTAAAATTTAATATAGTTATCAAGGAAAATATCGTACAGATAAAAGTAAGTTAGTATAACTATTAGTTTCCTTATATTCATTCGAGCGCAGTGAAGAAACTTTCTCCAATGCAGTTTCCACAGATTATTGCGAAATATTGCAACATTGCGAATAAAATGAAGGAAGGTGTGACGTCACAACACAAACATCGTCCGTAGTTTCTTAACATTAATTATGTTCTAAATTATCAGTGTTTATTAACTTTCAGTACATATATCGTACAAATTTTTAGTACTTTGTGCACTACACAACATATGGTGTGCTTCTTACATATTTAAGGTATTTCTTTTTTACGAAAAACGCAGTTGTTCATCCAACAATGAATGGTGATGATGATGGACTTTATGAAGATTCAGGAAATGAATCAAGTGGAGATGAAGTGGATTTTGGAATGGAAGTGGACGCAGTGCATTCAAAGGACAAACAAATTGAAATGGAGGAATATCCGTATCAGGTGTTATCAACAGAAGAAATTGTACAACACATGGGAGATTGTATAAAGGAAGTTAACACAGTCGTTGAGGTGAGAACTTTCAAACCTGCGGAAGGGCGAAGCTCATCCAGCTAGCTGCTAGTAGGACTAGTCAGTTTTCTGACTATTTCTTTATTTTCATTGTTGCCTTAGTCGACGATCAGTGTTTAAAAAAAAGGACTAGCCTATAGGCTACTTTGGTATTCCGGAAACCTAGAAAGAGGCATCAAATCGGTCTGAAATTTTCCAAAAACTTTTCTTTTAGATGCAACTTCGTGATTTCCGTTGATAAAGTTATAGAAGAGTTCAACTTCTCCAATATCATCAAAATATTTTTTTAATTTCCAAAGCCATCCACTTTTGTTTTTGCCGTTTTGAAAATTTATTTTTTCTTCATTGAAGACAACTTTGGATAAATTTTCGTTTGGTGAGTTAAAAAGTTTTATTGTGAAATAGAAAATATTTTTAAAATAATTAATGAAAATAGGCTATGACGTCTTCCGGATTCAAGTCGTATCAAATTGGACGAAGCAGTCTTAGTAGTTCCGAGAATTTTTC
>JAQIWE010000828.1:0-18835 GCA_034698565.1 Campodea plusiochaeta
TTGGCAAAAGATCACTGTTGTCACTTGCATAGGTCCAGAGTTATGGAGGTGCAATTCTCTTATTACCCCATTTTTCTATTATTATCCCAGTCTCCCCTACAATGATCAGTACAGTAACTACAGAAGGGAGTTCTAAGAAAATTAGTAACTTATTGCCTATTATAAAGGTAGCAAATATTATGTTTCTGAGTCTGACCAGTTGCCATTTGATTCTCTATTCTTCGACACATAAACATGTAGTTCATCACTAAAGACACTGCGAAGTTGATGAACATTTAATAACACTTATTGCCAAATCCATTTGTTTATACAGTTATTGTGTAGATGAGTAATAATTTATAAAGCAAATAAATGTATTATATTCAATCTCTAATTTTTACAGTACGGTACAATAACAATAATATTATAAATAAATAAACCAGGAGTGCGATAGTCCATAATTAATCCGAGTCTGCTCTTTAGCCACAGATTACGAGTAAGATGAATTTCAAAATATAGGTAAAACTTCTAAACTCCTTACCCTACCACGCTATTTTCTTACAACGTTCAATCTTCAAAGTAGTATTTTACATGCTTTACGATAACCATGCTATTTCTTTGCGTACGTTTACAACTGATTAACATAATTTCATTTTTATTTCTGTTTTATCAAAAGTATGCTATATTTTATGAACTTCCGGAGTTTTTTCCTCCTAATTCCTCAACACTATCGTAACGATAACTTGAAATGTTCAACACATGTTTGAAATATGATGACGCAAGTGCGCTCGCCAGAGAACAGATAATAATAATTCACGTAATCTTTAAAATGAGGGAGGTTTTAATGTGATGTATTATCTGCTGAAAATTTTTAACTGTCAGTCTAATCAACGTGTTAAGCTTATTGATTGACAAATAAACCAAATTTTTCACCATTAAATCTTAATATGATAATTATAATCTGGTGTGGGGAGTGGGGATACTAAGATGAAACGCAATACCCATATATTTTCAATACAAATATAATTCGTTTTTCTGTTTTGATTAATTATGATATTTTGCGGTAGCACAGTATTATACTCGCTA
The DNA here is from genome assembly GCA_034698565.1 of Campodea plusiochaeta. Lineage (NCBI taxonomy): Eukaryota > Metazoa > Arthropoda > Diplura > Rhabdura > Campodeidae > Campodea > Campodea plusiochaeta. The sequence continues at coordinate 1,066 of JAQIWE010000828.1, forward strand.
TTTTAGTCGTAATCTAGTGAAAATTTAACTCGAATTAGTGATGATGGACAAGACAAGAGTCATGTAGGAGTCAGGATGACTCTTGTCTTGATTTTTCAAGATCAGAGTTAAAAAGAGTCTTGGTCTTGATTTCAAGACTCTCGTCGAGGCTTATTGTCTCGATTGTCAAGACTCTTGCAAGAGTCTTGAACCACCTCCTACGGATAAGAGTGGGTGGTTACTAACTGTCATTTTTCGTTGATCTTTTACAAAGAATTCATTTTGACATTTCCAAAGCTAGCTTTAAAAATTTTATGCTCATAGTAGGCCTAATTCATGAAATATACACAAAATAACAAAAAGACCGTAATTTTTAAAATATTTTATGGCGTACTTTCAAAATTCCGTATATCTCATGAGCTATTATGAGTAAAAAAAATTAAAAGTATCTTTGGAAATGTAAATATGAATTCTTTCTAAAACACCACAGAATATTGTAGTTAGAAACCACCCACTCGTATCCGTAGTGGGTGGTTCAAGACTCTTGACGTTTCAAGAGTCTTGCAAGAGTCAGGGTGTCAAGAGTCTTGTCTTGACAAGCAAACTCTTGCCTTGTCTTGAAATGTCAAGACATGAAATAAGCAGAGTCTTGTATCGAATTTCGAGACGAGACGAGACGAGACAAGACAAGAGTAATGAAATTTCAAGACTCTTGTCCATCACTAACTCGAATAATGTATTTTTATTTCACTTTCAAATTTCCATTTTCTATTTTGCAAAAGCAAAATTAGAATGATTCTCCAGGACCTGGAAGTTAAACATTTATAATCTAGGATTCTTCTAGGTTGTCACCTGTGCAGAGAAATATATTTTATTTCACAGTCAAAATCATACTTTAACTTCGCCCTGCCTACTACAACCCCAAACTTCCACAAACAATTTAAATCCATTTCCTACACTAGACATTGCAAGAATATTGGAAAGAAAACTAGAAGTTAGTTTAAACCAAACACGCGATTTGAAATGGTAGAAAGATATTCTCCAAGGCAGAGGAAGGAGAACAACATCAATAATCCTATAAGTGTGTTGAATGAACAATGCAATAAGGTGCTCTCTCACACTCACAGTCAGAGGCAGACAGATGGTTCTTCTAGAAGAAATATGTGCAACTGAGATATTGTTGGAAACTCCATTATCGTTGCTTACAAAAAGCTCAAATGGAATTTTGGAGTCAAGCCTGATCGATTGATTTTACAGTTTCCTGATCTTCGGGTTACATTTGCTCTTTCATAAAGATGATACCACGATTTCGAATTTTGGTAGTACCATGGGAGCACTTTTTCTGTCATGGTAGGCCTATATTGTCAATTCGAAAAACTAACAAGTGGTTAGAACTATGACTTCTTCGTAGTAGGCCTACATAATTTAGGTGCGTTCGTGTACGTTTTCCTGCTCACAATTGTTATAAAAGAAATTATTTTTCTCGGCAGCCTTATACTTTCAAAATATGCATACAAAATTTCAAACAAATTGGAAATATTTTTTTTAATTAGCCTAATTAATTATAGCACTTCCGGTAAATATATCGACTTGAATTTAGGTTTGTCTCGACAACTTTATTTATAGAATTGCATGCAAAATTCAGACCAATCGTACAAGATTTATTTTAATGATATTTTAATTATAATAAATTATAGCGCTTCCGTTAAAGATATCGACTTGAATTTAGGTTTATCTCGACAACTTTGTTTGCAGATTCTGTAAAAAAAAATTCAGCCAAATCGGTCTGGCTAGAATGGCTCTGTTACATGCGGACAGACGGACAGACATGGTGATTGTAATAGGTGCATTTTCGCAAATGTTGCGAACGCACCTAAAAAAACCTGGCAATATTACCGTAAACATTGCTTAATTTGATAATTTTCTAACTGTATCAAAAATTCTACAGTATGAAACAAAAACAAATTACAGTCTGCATGGAGTTTAACATTGGATAATTTTTGGTTCCGTTGGGTTATTTACAGTCTTATATAACAGACCATACCAGCAAAAAATGCTTTCGTTGTAAATCATATACATTTAATATAAAAAATATATAAACGACTGTTTCTTTTCTGCTTCTTCATACTCATCTATTTTTCTTCTCCCATGAGTGCCCTGATGAGCGAAGATATAACTTAATAACTACCTATACTTTGAAAGTTATGGTAAAAGTCGAACATTTCAAATTACCGTACTTGATTACATTGAGTGAAACAATCTGATTTAGTGTCAACAATTAATGGGAATGCTCTCATCAAGATTACAAGTTTACAACTTCCGTGTGAAAATGGAGCTTTCTAAAACAGAATCTATTAAACCGAAAAATCTAAAATTTAACAGAGTAATGTTACTAATGTAACAAGGAAGAAGATTATGAAGCAAAGTAGGCAAGAACAGTGAGCAAAATCAGGGAAGTGCTCCATTCCTGACGTTAACTTTAGAGAATTTTGTTTAAAAACATCCAATTAAAAATTGAAGTTTATATTATTAGACCTATAAAACATTTGCAGTAATTTTACTTTTGACCTCACTCACCTTTTCAAGTTAAATCAACATAGTCCTATCAATTCCTGATTTTTCTGAATACTACAAATAAATCAACTAGTTTTAAAAACGTAGTTCGCGAAATATTGCTCTTGTACTTATGATTGCCGAGCAGTGCTGTACATAAAACTGAATTATTGATAAAGGTTTCATTTGCAAACAAGCAAAAAGTTGAGAAGCAGTGGGCTCTATTAGCTTTTAAAATATCAAACGAATAATTTGAAAAACAGAATAAATGAATAATAATTCTATCATCAGTTGAAAGATCAACTGCCATTCTACAACAATAACAGTATAACGTTACTTCTTTGTAATATTACTGTCAAATTACGAAATTGAAGACAAGTGCGAATGGTCTAACTTTATAATATAATTTACTGCTTGAACCACGTACAAGAAAATGCATTCATTTCCTTGGAAAGTCATCTGGCATGAAATTGTTCCGCATTATGGTAACAATCATAGAGTTGCAAATCAACGTGTGTTCGTGTTCTGTTAACGTTTGCATTGTTGATGCGATGTGGGAGGCAAGGTGGATCAAAACTGCATTTTAAAATTAAAATAAGAACACAACGGTATCAATAACTGCAACGAGGGGAAAGGGTGGAGAAGCAATTAGTTTCGTCTTTCGTGAGACCGGAAAGTATTAAAAAAAAGTTATAAATATTTTGGTACTTTTGAATTTTATAAGGAGATGTCAGCCTGGAGTAAAATTCCATTATTTTGGTGATTATGAGTCTCCAAATTTTTTAGTTTGATCATAATTTATTATTCCTATATTCTCCACCCAAGTCATATATTGTAAACATCATAAAATTCCTTTATTTATACTGCATAGTGATTAGTGAATGATAATAATCTCAGTTTATAAAAACAAATTAATTTCATGATAGATTAACCTTGAGGTTCAATTTATAAATAACTTTAAAATTTATATTCTTTGCTTTAAACCAAATCTATTATTTACAAACAATGACATCATCCTGATCATGGAAGATAAAATATTTAATTTTGTAGATAAAAAGAAAACCAGAGAAGGTATTTAAATAAAAAAAAATAGTCGTGCACTCCCTTTGTCCTCATTATGCAACGAAGAACTATGAATTTCATGTTTAATTTAAAATATTGCTACTATTGATATATATCGCAGTTTTTCAGTACAGTAGAAAATAAAATTAACTCCTCCAGGATAAAAATTCCAAGAAATAGGCTTACATCAAAGATTTTCTAAATGAAGAATTGAGAAATTAGCTAAATTTTCCCTGACATTCAGCTATTTTATCGTTATTATTTTACTAAGAACTATGTGGAGCAATACTGTGGCTTTTGTAATATTCTTGACCCTGAGAGATCCGTGATCAGTAGCAATGCCCTTTCAACTTACGGGAAGGAATTCGTAACTTTCAACCTTCATAAAATTCTCAAATTACACTTTTCTCAGGGATGAGAAAGTTAATGAAATACTTGATGAATATGCAGAATAGGAATGCTTGATTCACAATATTTCCTAATAGAAAAATAAAACAAAAATTTTGCAGAAATTCGAGCAGTCTGCAGCTAAAAATAAAATTTAATCGATATTTCCCATGATGCGAAAGCAAAAATATTTTAATGAAATCGGACCTCGTAAATTAATTGAAGCGATTTTCTATTATTGTCGCAGACCTGCAGTTTAAACTGACATTTGAGATGTTTCATGGGTTCGTAGAGGTGTCCTATTACAGAATTCAAACAAAAACTTGTATTCGTCTGTCGTTTCTGCTTTACTAATACTTTATAACAGTGACATAAATTTAATGGTAGGCCTACTGTATTTTTGAACTTGTAAAAAACCAGTAACCGAATTTAACAAATATTACCTAATTTTTAGAGAAGACAAAGGGGGATTTTTTTATTTGTGTATTTATTGTTGTATCGACCGCTAGGGGTAAAACCATCTTAATATTAACATTGAATATTACCTAAAGCTAACTTCAGAAATCAATGTATAAACTACGGTTGTCATTTTCTCTGAACAATACAATAATTTGGTTACTTCTACGTAAGTCAGGTGTTTCACAAGTTCACAGGACTCTAGAAGTTTTGCAAGTGAAAATTTTAAATGTCAAATAAAAATAGAATGTTAATCAGACCATCTTCGAAGCATTTCAAAATCTCAAAGAGACGTTGAATATGAATGCCTCCGAACAAAATCTGAAACGGGGTGTGGAAATTTACTCACAGCAGAAACCGAATAAATCTCGTTACTAAGGAGTTACAAACAGTGGAAGGTGGAACCATCTTATTCGAGCCGAGTCAGTCAACATGATGCCGATTAGTTAATATTGTCCTATTTAATTATTCTTACCTGTAAATGGTCTACTTGAGCGCTGGTAACTGACGTATCATATTGAATCATATCCTCACTACCGTTTGAAGTCCAACTCCTTCGATCAACACAATGTTGTTGTACACTATCACTACTCGTCACTATTAAATCAGCTGCCGTGTTACGATTCTCACGGTCCAACGCCGCGCACTGTTTCGTCACCACTTCGATACCCGCCGCGTGTATCCCGTTCGCACTCTCCGAACCCATGTCCTCCACCGACGAACTACTCGTGATCGAAGCTTCTTCTTGGGCCAAAGGAGCATTTTTCGTCGTGCTTTCCGAAAATGATTCGCCGAAAGGAAGACCTTCCGATTTGCTTATCTCGTTATCGAGTGATTCCGCGGTGGTGAGGTCGTCGTCAGGGGCGGTCTGCACTGGCGGGGGCGGCAGAGGTTTCATCTGCAGGATGTCTGGTTTGATCACATCCACTTTACTACGAACTGGAAAGGAAGAATATGGATTTTTAGTTTTAAGGTTATGAAAACATTCATAAGCGGTAACATAATTATAGACTATAACTACTATAAAAGTGACTCGATAACCTAAAAAAAGTCATCTGAATTGAAAGATTGGAAACATAACAATGACAATAGAAATGTATGATTTGTACCTCTTCGTATTTTTCTGTCTGAGTAACGAGTATAAAACTGTAAATGGTATTATTAATTTTCTGACATTCGTTTCACTGTATCAATATATCATTAGATTATTGCCATGTCTTTCACACCACTAAATATTACTTCCTTTCCTCCTTAATTGAAAGAAGAAATTTGTCTTAATTACTTTTATAACACAAGGAGCCCAATAAATTTGTGAGCAATTTTAAAAACCAGTAAATTTCACAACAAAGACGAGTAAGCAGTTAGCAGCACTGTTGAAAGATACATAAACCTTTCCTTACCACAGCATGGTCTGCAGCAGCCAACAAATAACTTTTGATCACATTCCATAACTACTACACTTCATGGTTCGACGACAATCATACACTACTTTTCAACGAATAAAGACTGAAGATGCCAAAAATTTGAGCCAAGTTTATCGACCTTGATGAAAAGCAATTTTAAAATGAAACACAGTAAACACAGCCTCGACATTCAACCCACAGCAGCGAGGAATCATCTCTTTCTTCAAGATCCATTCAAATAATACTGAAGATTGCGAAATTATACTCATGTCCTGGAAACGTGGTATGAGAAATATGCATTTCGTTAAAATTCCACGTTTATTCCACTCAAGGTCAGAGAATATTATTCTAACCGTTTGTAAACGAACACATTAAAAGCAGGAAAACAATAAAAACAATAGGCGGTTTCTGGTATCAGAAAACATTTACATGTACACATCTGGAATACAAGTACGAAATGTCAAGTGTAAACGTCATTTAGACGAAAGTACTGCTTCTGAAACTATATTTCCTCATAGCAGACTCCGAAGACTATGCTTTTACATCAACATATCGCTGAGAAAACACCAAATAACAATGGACATACGAGAGTTCCACAGCATAAAATTCTCATGATGGGAAAAGTTAGAAAATTATTGTAATTAGTTTACATTTTTTCCTTATTCTTCGTGGTATTTCATTAATACCATAACAACATGACGAAAAGGAAATGTCCTGGTACAAGACCACATTTTTACTAAACAATCTCATATTATCTTAAATATTTTTCAACAGAATGAAAATGTAATTCAATTTCACAAATTAACCATAACTTTAATCGAATATTCTGGAACACATTACAAGCCGATGGAAGCATAGGTCTACTCGTAATTTACATTGCATTATTATTCAGCACTACAGTCCTAAACTGGCAACTTGCTTGAATTTCCGCTTAGAAAAATCCTACATATTCCATTTAATCAAATATACCCATCGAGTAAATGACTCATGGAATTCATCACCAATCACCATGCATCTTATAGTCCTCAGTCGCAAACTCACAAAAGTAAACTCGAATTTACTCTTCTCTTCAATATTTTTGTCCTACACCAACAAATTCTACAGATCCTGCCTTTGCACCACACTTTGCACTGTCAATCACTCCACTGCACTTTTTTCCCTCAATGAAATGAAATCCTTGCATATCAACCAGATGTGCATACCGTACGCACACACTACGCAAAAAATGAATGGCAAATCTTCAAGTTTCGTAACACAAACATATTTCCAAGTCTGTCCTTCCGGAATGAATTATTAAAAGAGAGAAATTATATAAATAATTCGATGCTTGATACGTGTGTAATAATAGATGTTACATCGATTATATCAGATTTAAACATAAAATCTGATGTGTTATTAATGTACATTATAGACAGAGCTCTGACCTTTGAAGAGATGATACCTGTTGTAAACTGAAATAATGTTACATTGTATCACAAACAAATTATATATATTTAAAAATCTTTAAAATCTCCAACATAGCATATATCTACAAACATGAAACCATGAATTACTCATCAGTGTAAGCGGTTTGAAGGAACATTATTTATAAGACTTTTAACTTTATCTTATTATATAATTCTTTTGGTTTTATTCAGGAACAATGAAATTTGAAGACGAGAGGAATTGTAATTGTATATTAAATCTACCATGTAATTTACTGAAACTTTCAGCTTTTCAGGCTAACCAATTTCATCCTCTAAGCATTAGGTAGTTGCAACTAAAAAAAATACTAACTTGTAATTCTTTTAAAAATGACAACAATGATTTAATAATTTGAACTTGGGAAATTAGGAAAAGGGAGAGTACTGAAGGCATTTGAAAATCATGTTTGAATATAGATATTTTGACAGGCAAATGTCGAAAATATGAATTACTCTGAACTTTTCTGAAACATGTAACCTGTGACATTGTAATCTCGAACTTACATTATCCAACAGGAGTTCCTTCGAAAAACTAAACTGACACTACCACTAACTTCACATAACCCGTACTAAACATAACTGACGTAACTTAACTCGCGACATCTGACCACGTGTATATTGTCTCAGCCCTAAGCCTGATGGCTGTCTCTGCACTCAAACGAACGAAAGAACATTACTCTTTCCTTCAGAACCAGTGGCGGAACAAGACTGGGTGGATCCGGGGGTGTGGATGTGGTGACGTGCGTGTAGCAGAGTGGAAAATCAAGTGGTTTTGTGATTTATTTTGTGTAAAAGATTAGGAAGGTAAAAGGACTGAGGATGAACTTCCCATGAGCATTAAGGTGGAAATAAATGGAATTAAATAATAAGGGATTTCCTTGGAAGTGGAGGAATGGCTTCTTTACATCAAAATAAAAACATTTATTATTATTTATTATTATTATTAAGGAAGACATGTGAATAACTGCTTCGCCAATGTTATATTTAGTCCTCCTGTTACATAAATATAAAACTGACCTTTTTAAGTAAGCATTATAGTACTTTCATACACTGAAGATATAATTATCCATGTTCATAATGGTAATCGTTCAGGTTATCATTGTAATAAAGTTTTCCATTAATACGAGTGAAAAGCCCATAAATGAAACAAAATTCTTTGTCAATATTTCAGCGAAGTTCCTGCACTTTTATCTCGACGATATATAATTTAAATTTTATATCGTCTTGATAAAAGTGAAGGAACTTCGCTGAAATATTGACAAAGAATTTTGTTTCATTTACAGATTTTTCATTCGTATTAATGGAAAACTTTAACAATAATGAATCCATGTCTCTCAGAAGCAATATCATTGTAATAATTATATTTTTTTAAATGTTTGGCCTATTTCTGATTCATTAATCTATTCCTGATGATATGTGCCAAGCAGAAGCTAATCTGAGTAAAAATAATGTACTTTATTTATTCTCTCTTGCAAATTTGTGCATGTAATTTAGTGGAATTCTGCTGACAGCTTTGAAATGCTTCATAAGTTATTTCACATCTTCCTGGAACATCTTATATTTTGTAGCAAATTATTTATGCATGTTATAAGTGCAGTAATGTAATAAGAGATACAGAAAATTTATCGTGAGACGTATTCCATTTTCTCTGCTGAAACAGCGAGCCCGTGTACCAGAAATATTCCATGAAACACTATAAAATGTGGAATATAATATTATTCATAATTTTAACGACTGCTGGCATGTTTCAAGTACGCAGCGATACTCTGTAAAGTTCTGTGTAGGCGTTTTAAAAGCCTTTATTTACTGTATTTAAAAGCATCTTCAGAAGAGAAATTAACAAAGATATGAAAAAGCAACCGTTCAGCTAATTATATTCAAGATTCTAAAACGCAGTTTTATTGCATGGGAGTATGAAACAGAAATTTACAAAAATTGAGATTCTGTGATATTACATCTCGAGATCCACTTTCTTATGAATACATTCAACTAACATCTCATTTTGTACTTTTCTTTTCTTTTTAAAAATGAAATAAAATAACTATTACAATACTCATAGTAATTTTGCTGGTGGAACCACTGCAACTCACGTTTTCTTCTCAAAAATCTTCTTTTAAACTTGTTTCCGATAATAAAATATTGGAATTCCAGTAGTTTCACCAGTAAATATTAACTTTTGCGATTCTTTGGGAATCTTAATTAAGTACTATTAACATAATTTTAATACTAAAATCTTATAATAATTTTAACAAATTAAAATATTCAAGATACAGTGAGATTCGAACGAACGCAGCCTTATAGATTCAGAGCAAGTGCGTTAACTACTAGTTCGCAGAAATTCGAATATTTTTCTTCTTATACATTTATTTACTTCGTCTAGACTCTTTCATGTTTAAGATACTTCTTAACATATTGTATTAACTTCTAAACATCTTGTATTTTGTGAATATTTTCAAACTTTTATTGTACAGTTGATAATGCCTTTTTATTAATAAAGGTGAAACGTCTTGAAGCTAATTAGTTTGTTTCTTATAAGTGGCCAGACCCAAGAAATATCTTAAATTAAGCTATCTTCTTTGCACCTCCCTAAAACACTAAATCTGGTGTTCAACTAAACCCGATAACTTTATTACTTTCCAAAACCACGTTATCTTATCACCCCCGACATCTTAAGAAGAACCCTCACCTTCTCTCCGCCAATACTCTAAGTCCCCCTCGACAATACTGCTGTGTGATGAGGAAAACCCATGGCACACTGCCCAAAAAAGGCAGAAAAAAATCATTTCTATTTTTGCTTCATGCGATTTAGAAGAGGAAATTATACACAGGGACACGGAAAACATGAAAGGCAAACATACTCCAGTGATTTGGGGCAGTCATTGCTCATCTAGGGAAGGGTGAAAGGGAAACAAGTTGAGGAGTATTATTATTGGAAGGATATTTCAGGAGAAAGGAAATGATCATTCAATTAGTGGAAGACAGGATTGGGAAAAAAGAAACAAATTAGCTGAAATATTATTCCAGAACATCGGTGATTCAGAATGTTCCTAAAGTGAAATATAAAATTTGTTATAAAGTTTTACATATTTTCTAGTCTAATTAGTTTTAGTTTCTTGTATGCAGCATACTGTTCCATTAAAATAAAGAAAAACTTCAAATGGTAAGCTATAATTTATAACTATGTCAATCCTATCTTTAAAAGAAAAATCTTCATGAAAGCACAATGAAAAAGTCAGCATTTTTGCAACTTGTACAACTTGCTAATCTTCACATTTGACATCACCCTGTGTCGGTGTACCACCATGTTACTACAGCGACTGCAACAAGACAAATACTCTGAATACAAAAACAAAACAAAACCTCCTTCCTTCATTGACGGGTCGACAGACTGAGGAGGACGTCTGCTGCCAGTTTCGCATTCCCGCTTTGAACCAACGCCTAATCAATCAGTCCAAATGTCAGATAAGAGATCACGGAACGACTACCAAATAGCATACCCATTAATACAATTACACACGCCAAGCAGGAGTGGAGTGCTGAAATACATACAATTCTGTAATTACTACTGGTAAGAACTTACTAGAATTTTGCCTCGTTGAAGTTTGCGTTTAGTATGGTTTCGCAAAAATCATGGTATGCTGGATGCTGGTGTTATTGGTATAGGGTACATTTAGTCACCACATTTCAACATGTCAGATCAAATGCAAAATGGTAAATGATCACATGGGTAGCTTATCAAAACTTTTCGGCTATGACACTCTTTGTTCTTTACAAACTGTGTATATTGTTATTGGATTAGCCTAACAACTTTACTGTTCTGAAAACTACAGTACTCTCATAATGAGCTTACAATACAGTAGTACAGCCCGGGTAGAATGATATTGATTTATTTCTGCACAGTCAGTGTGATCTTTCGTAAGTATGTTCATTTACTCTTAGTAATGTGTACTGGCGAAGGCATAAAGTCGTAAGTCGAAAATAAAGAAATCGATACTGTATCTTCTTCGTTCGCTGAATTCAGAGCCTATATTACTAACTAAAATTGCAATGCTCTATTCTTGAAATTAAGAATATATATATTTGTTTCCATTTTACAATACTGAACTACTGATATCCGAAAACTTCTGGTTTCGATAATCCAAAAGCCGAAGAATTTCCTAGCAAAAGAACTCAAAGAAAAGTAAAAAACTATTGGAAAATTAATACCGTATCTTTCTTCCATAGAACCAGAAACCAATCTCCGGTCTGATGTGCAACGAGCATTGCACCCAACCGATCTTTAAAAAGCCAATTCTTTCTTTCCAAAACCCTTTCATTTAATCAGATGAGCGCCTTAACCAACCAAAAACTTTAGAGAATGGACGTCGTTCGGCGTCATTGGTATTTGTAATCTCTCGACCTTGAACTCGTGGTGTAAGGTTATCGTAGAGTGAGGGGGTGGTAGGGTGGGAGAGGACAGGCAGAGAGGGAGACAGATTTCGCATCCCGAAAAGGAGCATTTTATTGATCCAAAAGCGCATGCGTATCGAAGTGCATTTCTGAATGCCACGCTGGTTTCAATGGTGCGATGAAGTCAATTTAAGTGTTGGAGACTTTCGTACAAAACTCAAACAATGGGTTGGTTGAGTAAACTAAAGGAGAAAACGTTTGAATAGTATTAAAGTCAAGCTGAAAATTATTTCTCGTTTTGTTGATTTTATGTTGATATTATTATTAAACTGACAATGTTCTAATCAACGAGGGTAGTCTAGTCTATTCTCAAAATTTATTAAATTCAGAAATATTCATTCTAAAGCTCCTCTTTCAAAAACATTAAATTATTACTTAAATCTTCACTAAAACAAGTGGACCTATAACCTGGGTAATAACTTTTTTTTAAGTAACATTCTAAATATGTTACGGAGTTACGGATTTCGAAAATTTTATATAGATCACGCGATAAGGACCAAATTTATTGTATTCAACTTGATCCTAAAATCATTGAATTCAGTGTGTACAATACAGTTGTTATCTGACACACAATTTTTATGCATTCTATCTTCCATTATACCATATTTATCAACAAACTCATTTCTGGTTACAAATCCACTTAAATTATCCTCTACCCCATCGCCCCGATACCACCATTCTCTTCATTATTGCTCCTAAATTCCGACCTGTCAAAATCATACAGTAGCAAGTTCAAACTGCTGTTGTTGGTCCAAACATTGTTCGAACGGCAGATGTGTCTGATTGCACCTAACGTATCATCCCCTTGGGAAAAGTAAACAAATCGAATTGGTCAGAAAGTTTCGTGAGTCACACTACGACATCAGTCGATAATATCGCTCAATGCCAGACAGAAACTTTTTGCATCAATAAATTAATGGATTATCAATTCAAACGAATGAAATCGCGAGTGATGGGAAGATAGTTTAACGTGATTTTTGGTAATTATTGAAACAATAATTACTTATTATACTCTCCATTGAAGAAAACAAGAAATTGTCATGCGACAAATTTCGATTATAGAACTATAGTAAGAAAATTGGCATCAATAATCCACATTATATTGTTCCACTTCGTCATTTGTGTTTTTTTCCTTTGTGAAGTTCTTACAGTATATATTCAAAAGCTACATTAGTACTAACTTAGACAATCTGGTTTACTGATGATAATTTACTTTAATGCAAAACAAATTCTGTACTTTGTTCTTTATATCCAAATTTTAGCACAAAAGATTAGTTTACGACGATAACAAGTTACAAGATAGTCCCTCCCTGGCTGCATTGAAGTCTGAAAGTGACATTTCTTATTATGAATTGTATGAAAACCTTTTGCTTTTGTTTCGTGTAATTCATGACAATTAGGACAGAAGTAGTCACACAACAAACATCGTAATAATTTCACACACCGATAAGTAGAAAGTGAACGTTCTGTAAACAGCAAATCATCGTCCTGCTTTTAAACCTATCTTTAAGTTTATAAAACTCCTTAGGAGCCCTACTCCAAAATGCTTCCAATTCACTATAATTATTAATAATTCTGTAAACTTTTAATCCAGCAGATAACATCGAACGAGGGACACGGAATTTCTCACCAAATGCCAAAACATGTACGGAAGAAGTGCGAACGAACAAAAAACGAAATCCCAGAATTTCCCATCGCTTTGAGAACTTGTTCGAAATGACTGAATGATAACTTCATCCGAAACGATCAGATTCAACGTTTTATGTCAATGGGAAAAATTGATATAAGTTGTTGAAAAATGGCGTTTCTGCACGATTCCAATAGAAAGAAGTCATCGTCACGAATGCTTTCACTTCAATAAGGAATGATCGTTTTGTTCCCTACCAAAATAAATTGCTTACACCGTTTTTTGAAGGTCTTGATTCACTTTACTAGAGAGGAGTATAACAGAATGTTTCGATATGGACTATTACCTTTAAAGATTTTACTATAAATATATCGTATCCATGGAATACATTATAAAGGGAAAGATTCTATAAAATATTTTGACAATATTTCTTTTAGGAGAAACTTAGATATTCAGTGACAAATTCTTCCAGTTAATTCTTAGTTTGGGCTGTTGTTAAATTTTCACATGTTCCTTTAAAAATAATTATGTTGACTACAATTTACTTGAAATACACAAAATTTCTCATTAGCTAGAATCTGAAAGTATAAAAACCCCATACAAAGTCACGTAAAAGTTCAAATTTTACAACAAAAGTTATTAATAGTCCTAGACCTAGTTATTTTTAACATTTTTTCTTTTCAATGAACAGCTAGATAGACATGACGATCATAAATTATCAACTTTCCTGGTATACTACAGGTTTGTGTTCTTACCTATTATTGTGTTTTCTTTTGTTGGTGAACGTTTCACAGGATCCGGAAGTTTCGTCGTGGTAGAAGAGCTGTGGAAAGAGAGAAACAAATTAGATATGACAATGACAATTGATATTCAACAGGTTTCTTTATTTGATACAATGCAGGAGTTACAAAAATTCATTTTACTATAAAATAATAATTTAAAATAGCCTACAATGAAAACTGAATAATAATTATACAAAACGTTTCATTTCATAATATTATAGAAGCAGTGAGTCTCTCCTTTTAAATCACAATAAGGAAATGTAAAGTTTTTTTAAGGGTATTAATACAGTTCAAGACAAAAAAAATCACAGCTATAAGGCATGTCATAGTAAACTACAACAATAATATTGCAGAATGCACTTTTCCACGAAATCGTTGAATGAAATAATAATATTATGTTCACGAATGACGAATGCTATCAGTATTAGACTGTAAAATATTGAAGGGGATATTTTAATATAGATCCAAAGTGTAATTTCCTTCCTTGACTTACTACATCTAGAGTAATTTAAACTGCAGTAATTTGTCGTTTCCATGGTAAATTGACCATTCAATTCTACATTGCAACATTTCAATGAATTCATACCAGAATACACTTGATCTGATGATTAAAAATCACGTCAGAACCCTTAACCAGATGACAGCAGTAATAACAAGCTCTCTATTCTCCACCCATTTATCTAATCAATCTCCAACCTCATATAATCTTCCTCTACTTGACAATATCACATTCATATCCTATACTCTGTGACGTCACGGTATAAAAGATCCTTTAAGCAAATGAAAATTGAGAGCATCACAATTCCTTCTGGAATTAGTTAAAAGCACTTTTCATGTTTATTAAGAGCTCCTCCAGAAGGATCTAGTAACAAAACGCTCTAGGCGAAGAGTGTGTGTAATATACTTGATGAAGTTACAAAGACTTTTAATAGCTGCAGACGTTAAATGCTGGGTCAAAAGAGTGGAAATTTTTGCTAATGAATAGTTCAGGCTTCGTTGACTTTGAAAAGGATTCTACAATACTTGTAGCCTACTACTATTTATAAATGATTTACTATTATGGTTTTATTTTCATAACTTAGTTTCGATGGTTTGAAATAAACAGACATTAAAAAAATATATCAACTACTCCACGGTGTAATAAGAGTTATTTATAACTAGTTTTTCTGACTAGTTTTTTTAAACTATAACTAACTATAAGTAGTTTTTTTTTACTTGAAATACACAAAATTTCTCATTAGCTCGAATCTGAAAGTATAAAAACCCCATACAAAGTCACATAAAAGTTAAAATTTTACAACAAAAGTTATTAGTCCTAGACCTGACCACAAGACAACACCCAAGACCAAGACTGACTTCTACGATATATTTATAGCGACTGTTTGCACACCCAGACCAAGACCTAACATAAAAAGTCTTGTATCCCAAGACCAAGACTCTTGGGTTAGTCTTGGGCCTATTACAAATATGAAGAAATAAATCTTATTTTTGGGAATATTAGAATGTAAAAGTTACATGTAAGGTGATATGTATGGCGAAAGAGAATTAATACATGAAACACTTATTTTATTTAAATTTTATGCTATCCTATCTCACGACCAAGACTTTAACCCAAGACCAAGACTCTTCTACAAGACTTTTGAGTTTTGGGAATAAAAAAAATATTATAAATAAATAAATAATGGTTTTAGGATCAGTGTTTAAAAAAAGTGCAAATTGGCGCGCATTGGCAACAGAACATACTTATTTGGCAACAAATGAAAAAGGGTGGTTGCCATTTTTGGCAACCAAAGCTGTAAAATGAATTTTGTCATTTTTAGATTCCGGCAATGGTCCGAAAAACGTCATATTATACACCATTAGAATCGTCTTTTTCTGCTCTTTCAAATGATACTTTCGGACTTAAAATACGACTTTCTGTTCAGAAATTATGATCAAACACGTCAAAATAATAAAAAAATTCTCTCATTTCAGAGATAAAAATAATGCTATTTTTGTACCATAATAATTTTACCACGTAAAAAATGGCAACCATTACCATATGGGGATTTGGCAACAAAGGAAACATGTTCATTGCCATTTTGGCAACTAAGTTCAAAAACTTTTTTTAAACACTGGTGTACGTGGTCATGTTTGATGAACGTAACAATCGTAGGTTGCGAAATTCGTCAACATCCTACATTTTCATTACCTTGCCCGGTACGTTACCCTCTGACCTTTGCCTGGTGATTATAATTAGGAGGCGTGGGAGCAAAGCGACTTTGACGTGAGCGGCGTGAGCAGTCAAAACATATTTGAAGCATTGTGTACGCTGCTAACTTTTTCGATTAGTTTTTCCGCTTTTTTTTCACTGTATTAGCGTATGGTACATACCGAAGTAATAAAACAACATTATTATTATCCTTACAATGTCATTTTTATTGTTTTACAACTTGCAACAGTACATCACAGTGTCAGTAACAAACATGGCTCACCACATTTCGTAAAGGTAAATCGAATGCTTTTCTCTCTTATTAAGCCTTAAAATCATCATAAAAATCACAAAAACGTGCACAACTTACAAATTATTGCATTTTTTTTATCAAATTACCAAATTTTCAATTTGTTAAAACAGTCTAATCGACCCAGGATGATAGTAAAGTATCCCCTTTTTTCTATTATTATTTCAGTACTGTGAACAGTTTGCTATGTTTCAGCCGGGCGAAACATTTTTGATCATTCTTTTTTAAAAGTCTTGAAATAAATTGCTTCAGTTAATGAAAACTGTTTGGTTGTTGTAAAGCTATTGCATGCTGAGATCCGAAAATTCACTTCACAGGTAACTCTTCAGATTCTGCTTTTTGCATATCGCCATTTCTCATGAACAGATAATAGTAGGATGATAATTTTTATACCAAAATAATGTTATAGAAATATTAGAAAATCTATTTTGCTGTCCAGTCCCTTTAAGTTTAGTTAATCAAAAGTGTGGTATGTTCTAGTTTCTAATAATATTGCTTTTTATCTTTAACTAGCAATTGTGCTCCAGCAAGCCAAACCATATACTATCTCTCCTATGTCTTGAAGTTATTGTAATAATTCAATTTATTTTTCCAGACTACTCCAGATAAACTTCGATATGTTGTTGGTCTTGTACTCTCCAAGAATGGTGAAGAACCTTCTGAAGATATGAAGTCTCTGTTACAAAAGGAAGAGTACCATTTCATCACTCTGCCGAAAGTTGAACATGTTGTCATGACTACATTTCCATTTAATTGCACAGTTTCAGTTCTCATTGCTGTAGCTAGAGTTTACCCAAAACTAGCAGAATATATTCGGGTTAGTACACATTAGGTCAGTGTTTTTCAAATAGCCATATTGGCGCGCCAGTGGCCACCAAATATTTATTTTGGCCACCAGATTATGTCTTCTGTGGCCACAAATGGCCACGAAAATTTAGAATTTTTTTATACGTTCCGGTTTACGTTTTACATCGTAACTTTGTTGGTAGATCTCGTATCAACAAACAATTACTATCAGTAGAAAGGTCTTGAAAAGACGCTTAAAACGAGTACAAAAACGTCTATATTGACAGTTTTTACGGGAATTAGATCTCAAAATTCAATTTTT
>JAQIWE010000829.1:0-18825 GCA_034698565.1 Campodea plusiochaeta
ATTGGTGGATTTATCAAGCGTAATACCAGATAACGTGATTTTGAGACTATTGTTGGCATGTCTCTGTATAATGTTGTGTGTAGTCTTTCAATTTGTCTACTTATGCTCTTATAACGTTGTTTCCAGAATAGGTGCTTGGACATTAAAACAGTTTCTCATTTGGGTATTACATATCACAACATGTCTCTATAGAATAGAATAGACCTTTATTTCTCCTTTCATATATAATAAGCAGGTACAGTGATAACAGTGGATAACTTTCAATTTTGGTTCGGTGTACAATATTTTTCTTTCATATTAATAATATCAGTTCCAATATACAATTATAATGCAGAAAAGAAGTTTATAACATAAAAATATAGTCAAATAACGTTTAAAGTGAGTAGTACAGTTTTAACTGTTAATTTCAAAAGATTATAATAACAATACATGTCTATGTTCATTAAAGGATTCTGTAGTAATTTTTGATATTTCCTGCTTATATAATATTGTGACATTTGCCTTTTTGCCTATATTTGACATTCTTACAAATTCAATATTCCTTCTATTATTCTAAAAACATACAACTGTCAAAATGAAATTGTAAGTATATAATTATATTCTATCTGTATCAGAATTTATAAGCAGTAGACTTGCAAAAAATTCCGTTTATATATATGGGATCTTTTGTATATATCAAAGTAATAATGCTGAATATATTAAAATGAACCCCTTGAATAAAATTCTTTTTGAATGAAATTCCGGATTGTATTTACAAGTAGTATAGACATACTAATTTGCATATCTTAGGAGATTCGCAATATATATTGTATAATAAGCAGAATATTTGCATACCGCAAATATAATAATATACACGAAATGAATGAAAAAATAACAAGTGAATACTTATAGCATTGCGAAGATGAATAAATTTTATTGCACATGACGACAAAGGAAAGAAATACTTTGTCATCATTTTTTTTAATATGAAATTTTTCAGTTTTATTTAATGTTTTATAAAGAAGTCGCATACATTATGTATATATACTAGTAATAAAAATCCGAGTATGAGAAAATATATAGTTCAATGCACAGAAAATAAAAATATCAGGGATTTAAATTTGGAACAATTCTAAAAGTAAAAAAAGTATCATAAAAAATGCGATGATAGACAAAACATTACGCTACAACTTCAGTATTAATATTTCAGACCCATTAAAAAAGTTACATAAAAAATTTCTAATCACAGTAACATTTTATAATTTTCGATATGTTATCTTCTTGTGGAGAAATGTCACTTTTTGTCATGGAAGTATTAGGGTTTCAGTGAACGAGCACCTACGTGTTTCTTGAAAGCTCTATAGTTAGACTCTGGATTGTTAATGAATAGGGACTCGGCGAAAGTCTCGTCTCGAAAGCTCGTTTAACAAAAATATGTTTCCAGTTGAGCTTTTCCATTGTAAGAACTATCTCGAGTCTCGTTAAAATGATGTCGTATGAACATTATTTGCAGAAGATTGAGGAAGTATCACTTGAGGCCTGACTTGTAATGTTGCAATAGATACACGGTAGTTATTTTAAGGAAATGTCAACTTACATTAATAGTTAAACTTCTACACATTATTGTTCAGTTGGGAAAATAATTAGAGAGAAAAATCATAGTTCGGAATCATAATTGTACACTTTAAAACATCAGGAAATATATGTTTGAACTGTGATTTAGCAAGATGAAATGAGGCTCTTTCTCATTTTGATGGTATTTCATTTTCTTCTGAAGAGAAATGCACAGATATATATTTTTTTCAATCAGTATACTTAGACACCTTTTTTTAGCTGTGTAAATATTATTAATCCATTATTTACATAATTATAGTCTGTTGCATATGGATTAGCAAACTTTAAAAACAGAAATTTTTTGTTCAACTTTTCTGATCTTCATAACCCAAAATATTCTCCATTATATCAGACAAGATTTACCACACCAATTACATATTCCCATATTCATCATCAGTCTAATTTCTCGCTAACCTAAAACCCCCTCCCCCCCCTCCCACCCAAGCATCCAACAGCAGACAGATTTTTACGACTCAGTACTCTGGATCTAGCTGCATATATAAAACCTAATTGGTTACGTTCTTTTTCCCTCTTTCGCTTTCTACATATAAACCCAAAGCAAGTAAGTAAGAAACGGCAGGGTCTAGTCTTCAATTGGATGATTCCTTTACATCTGAGGAGCTTCGTCTCAGAGATGCTTAGGAAATGAGTTCTTCTAAGAAAAAAAAATTACGACTCCCCAGAGAATTGGGTTTGAAGAGTAATATTCCTTTTTTTCCTCTTTGATTGTATCGTTTGAAAGCTTTAAATGTTAGATTGAATGTTGATTTTTACAGTTTGCCTTTTTCCAGTTTAATCACAATTCAGGAGCAGCTTAAGTTCAATTCATTTATCAAGGTTTTTCTTAAGATCGAGTTTGAATGACGATTCTTCTCAGTGGCTGGTGGGTAATTGAAAGTTGGTTAAAGTGGTCTTGTGCCGACGAATAAAATATGTTTAATTGTTATTGGTTAGGCAAACAGGGTTATGCGAATTGAGACCTTGAGTTACGATAGTTTAAAGTTTCCTTTTGTGACTAAAATGTGAAATCCCCCTTGATTGCTGAACGATTTATGTGCCATAACCTCAAAATTCCAATATTATTTCCAAGTTTCTCTAAATATTTCCAGATTTTTGTACCAAGAGGAAAAATTATATATTCTTTCTTAGATTCGTCATAAAGAATTATGTTCTCCAATTTTTCAGTTTTCGTTATTTTTCACCAGGGTTAAGATTAATAATAATCCGAAAAATTTTCAAAACCATTTTATTATTTCTATTAGGCATACAATGAGCAATTACAGCTTATGAATTTCTTTGACAATCCTGATCTTTTTTAAATAATTCAAAGCAAAGCTTCAGCCTTTTTCAGCTCGAAAATATAATTTTACTTACAAACTGCTTGAACTTTCTTTTTCAACCGATGATTCTACCAATTTTAAACAATTTCAATCGATTCATTAACAAACAAGATTGTATTTTTTATATAACTTTATTCAAATTACTTCGAATATATATAAACATATTTCAAAATTGAAAAATTAAAACCAGTTTCATATAAAAACTCAGAAATTAAATTCTAACCCGTTACCCATTTCATTCCAAAGCGACCATCTGCTACCAATTTTCTCGAAACGTTCTAATCCTTTTGAACACGAGAAAACGAAATTTTCCAAACTCATTTCATCCCTTCCTTCATTTTCCGATCTCAAAACTAATTCAACTCCCTCGTAAACACACAAATAAAAATATCAGCCAGAAGTATCTAAAGATATAGACATTAAAGATGCAATCAAAAAAGTTGGGAAAATTCGGCGCTCCAAGCATCAAGGAAAGTAAAATTCTTTGGAAAATGAAATTCTTCAATTTGTTCTCTCTCTCTTCTATAGGAACTCTTTTGAATTCAAATGAGATGCCCTTTCATTTACACCAAGTTGTAAAATCACAAGATTACGGAATTAATTCGTGGAGAAAGCGCTGAGATGAAACACTTTCTTCAAAGTTTGCTCCTTCATTGATGAAAGATTCCATGACTTTTCTGGAGAAAGAGTTCTTATTCAGAAAGTTCATTGGTGTTTGGGTTGTACTTTGTAAAGTGAAAACATTTTATTTGAAATTGTATTTCTCTCCTATTCAATTATTACGTATTTTAATTTATTATATGTAAATTAAAAATAGTTGTATAGAGGTAGTGTGAATAATGACCAGATTTCAGGATAATTTTATATTTTAATCACAGCGTTAGTTGAATTTTCAGGAAAAATAATTCCATGGAGAAGCGAAATCAAAGTAGGCGTGGGATTGAATTTGAAATTTCAACAGCTTTCTGGTTTATAGTCCTTGGTCAATTAGGAATAATTGTGTTTGCAGTAGAAATCTGATTTAACTTTTAAGTAGAATCTTCTTAGGATGTTTTCAATTGAGCTTATATTGGAATGGCACTATGCTCTGATTCTTTATTCCAATTAGTAAAGTTGAGTTCATGACATTAAATTTTTACAACATACCAATGTGTAAACTTTACAGTTACATAAAATAGGTTAACTCAATGAAAATACATTTACAAACTCAAAATTTTCCAGAAAGATCCGGTATTTTGATTTTGATTTTTTTTTTAATCTGCACCAATTTAAGCACTGTGCAACTTCCAAATTACTTTACACTTTCAACCTAACTCTCAAATACCCAGCTGTAAAGGCTTCCTACCAGTTCTTCATTTGATTGA
Organism: Campodea plusiochaeta; assembly: GCA_034698565.1. NCBI lineage: Eukaryota > Metazoa > Arthropoda > Diplura > Rhabdura > Campodeidae > Campodea > Campodea plusiochaeta. The sequence goes on from JAQIWE010000829.1 coordinate 4,298, forward strand.
CGAATTTGCAAAAAAGCCTCTCCCTTCTAAAAATCCATAAAATCATTCTCACATCAAAAGTCATTTTGATTTAGAAATCTCATTATAAGAAATGGACAGGCGTTATATACTTTTCTGCTGTGGTTCTAGCTCGTGTCAGTCTTCTATCAAAAGTCCATTGTACTCCTTGAGCTGCTTCTATAGTGTTAACGAAGAACTTAGTTGGTTGCGAAAAAGTTAGATATTGATTAAGGTGGAAACATAGCACATCATTATTTTCTTTTCCTATTGATAGAAAAAGTTAGGAGAAAGTTTTTAAAATTTATAGCTTCTCTGATGATGAAAATAATGATTTGAGAGTTGTATGTTGTGTAGGTGTTGTTATAAGGTGTATATTAAGGTTATTAAAGAGGAAAGTTATTATAGGTGTTCAGATGTTATGTGCATGGATGGGAAGTGTATTATTGATTTTTCGGTGTTACTGATTTTTAATATTTATGAAAGGGTTCATTTTTGGTGACATCATTTATTAAAGAATTTGCTCATACTCTGCAGTTTCAAATTATATTGTTTTCCTATTTGTAAAATAGACTTATGGGTTTTCCAATTTTCAACATCATATTAACAAATAATATTTTGAATAAGAGAAGAAAACAAAATCTTGTAGAAGACTATAGAATTTGTATGTTCATAGATTGAAAATTTTAAGGAATTTCTTGGGAAATTGTAATACAGAACCGTCATTTTAAAGTTGAATTAATTATGATTTAATGGTTTGGTATCCGACATAATGAGAGTTTCTTTACTATTTGGTTTCACCCAGTGACTTAATGAAAAATTATAATCTGGTGCAGGTTAAAAATTACTATGGTTTAAAACACTATAGTCGACGTATAACACTGACAAGTGTTTTGTTCAAAAGTAAATATATTACTACAAATTTTGATGCAGTATAGTATAAGTGTATACCTTAATATGAAAATGCATTATAATCCTTTACTACACTTTTAGATACATTCCCTAATATTGAACATTTGCTTAGAAATTAGGAAAGTTAGTTGCAAAAACTGAGAGAAAACTGGGTGCTCCCCCAGTCTAGAATCATTTTCAGATTTTCAAAATGAACGAAATGTTTCGCTGTGTATATCTTTCACACTGAAGTTAATTATTACAAGAAGTGTTATAATATAAATGTTGATTAGTAATAATTTACCATTCATATTTGGGATATCAATGATATCATCCTTATATTGCTCCATAATATACATTTGTGAGACGTTGATTGATTTGAACCAATAGTAAAACATTTTCGCCATATCACATGTATTCGTTTCAAATTTCATTAGAATCACTGCTGCAGTATATAGCAATAAACAATTTCATGATTGTTAATTGTACCGGCAACAAGATGACAATTTGTTTTCCCGCCAATCTTCTCCTTGTAATCAGAGAGAAACAGGTGTGGACAGGTGTTGAGAAGATTAGGGTGCTGGTATTGAACAACAACTACTTTACTATACAACAACTGTTCAATTGAAAAATTAATCTTTTAGTGAAATAAATTACTCGAAATTACGTCAGGAAGATATGTTTCAAGTTTAGGTTTCTTACACAATAATTGTTACAGTCACATTTTAACTTTTTAATAATATTTTTGTATATGAATTACGTTGCTATCTCTTTTTCAATGGGATTTTTTAAGTCAACAATCTCTCTTTTGGATTTGGATTCAATGATCTACCACGAGATCATATGTTTTTTAACAAGATTTTTTTTAATTGATATTTTGGGTAATGAGGCAAACGTTTTAAATCATTTTGGCAGTTTATTTTCATTCTAACTTATTTTTTCATATTTTAACTAAAACAGTCCCGAAAAAAATCAGTTATAGTGTTACCTTAAACAGTAATTTACCAAACTATTACAAAAGATATTTAGATATTCGTGTTAATAAATTATACCATGAACAAATTATCTGCTATACGTGACAACAATAAGTCATTTCTAGTTTCATCCTAATAAACAAAATGTTTATTGCGTGAAACATAATTTTCGATTTAAAGCATCCAACTGTTATAAGTGCCATTAGAAAACTCCTCAATTAATATTCAAAGCGCTGTCGCTATACAATAAATTAGGAAAACACTTTATTCAAATAATAATCTTTTTTGATTTGTTATTCCTTTTCGATATCTCATTAATGATTTAGATTCTTCCTGCTGTTACATTTGTTTCACATCTCGTTTACATTTTATTGTTTTCTAATATTCTAAGAAATGATTAACAGCAGCAGAATAGAGTAGCAGTTGTGAGAACGTTATATAGAAAAGTTGATAAATATATTAATATTCATATAAAATATAAGTATGAAGATTTTTCATTATAATATCTATGTCTTCGTGCCTCACGGCAAACGATTTATAACGTTGTAATTATTATTTTAACACTATTCTGTAATGAATGTAGTTTGTGCAGTGATCTGTTACAGCATTATGAATAAAATAACAATAATATTTCAAAATTTATATAAAAAATTCCACAGTGAATAAACAGCAATGATAAATCAATCTAATTTCTTATGATCCAGAGAACCTCAGCGAAATCTAATTGCATCAATAAGAAAACGGAAAAATTCCAACTGAGGCACTAAATTACCAAATTTCTACAGCTTCAAAAATATAATTACACAAAATCAGACAGTTATTACCTCCAATTAGACAACAAAAGATAATAATCTGACCACAGATAATGGAAATATTGAACTGAAATTTGATGAATTACCTTCGCTGCGTGAAAAAAACGCTTAAAATGTAATTATTATGTTAAAAAGAAACAGAGTAACATGGAAAGGGACAATTAAAATGATGAAAGATAGAAGAAAAATTATTAAGAGTTTTCCTCTAATGTGAAAGAACCACTGGTTTTGTTAATTACTATGTCCTGTCATTTCCAGAGAAGGTTACTCGCAGGTGAACCGGAATAAGGAAATTTTCATATTAAGTGAATTGCTAGTTCATATCAACACTCATTATTGTTTCAAATGAAAATGTGCAGTTGTAATGTCTACGAGAAATTATAAAATAATAGGTCTTATTATTCAATTAACAAAAGAAATATGAAATTATTCGTTAGATAACGGACTCTTTGAACAACAGAAAATTTTGTTTCTTGACAATAAAAATAAAGTTATTGTAGACAGAAGCTATATATATATATGGAGAAAATATCTACCTTCTTCCAATTTTTAATATTTGCGAAATTACCTTAAGTCAATAGCCACATAAGTGGATAATTGAATAAGTCAACGCATCAATTCAAATAATGTCTTTGAGAGCATAATTAGATCTCCCATGAAGTCAATAGTGAAAATTTATCTGAAAAGAATAATATAATATTTGCTCCTCCTCCCTATTTTTCTCCCTTCCATTTATCACAGCACGAAGATAATCATCAGTAAATATCGAAATTACCTTTTTTCTAGAGAATTTAGAAAAGTATCATTCTAAGTATGATCTTGAATTCTTCAGGTATTATCGACTCATCGTACGTTAATACAATATATATTTTGTGCAGCTAAAATGCAGAAATTTCTGCCAAGGTTGAATTTTCCTGCTCGATCCATTGACCAACTCGACAAAAATACTTCAGGACAGGGATTTATACATTTTTAGTTATTAATTACCATTTTTTTCAATATGTTTCTCACTTTAGTAAATAAGCTCTAAATATGCTGGTACGGTCATTAAGTGACGTATTCATGTTTAAGATACTTTTTGGGTGTTTGGGTCTTGCCACTTATATAAGAAACATACCAATTAGCTTCATGGCGTTCTTTACAAACTTTTATTGTGCAGTTAATAAAACATTTTTATTAATAAAGGTGAAACGTCCTGAAACTAATAGGTTGTAAATGTCATGACAAGACTAAAGAAATATCTTAAGCTCTAAATATCTAATTTTGGATCAAGTTACCTCAGATGAGTTCCTGTTTTTAAAATTGAATCAGGTTCATCAATGAATCAGAATAGTACTAAAAATTGATTTCTTGTGCAAGAGGACAAATCTTCACCAGCATTTCCAGATTCCAGTTGCAAAATTATTCCACCATAAATCCAATAAAAACCTTTATTTCCAACATGGCGTTACAGCGTCAAATAGCGCCACCATCAGTGTTGGCACTAAGAAGAAATCAACTCGTGAAGAATCTTTTGGATCGATGCTGTCTTGTGCTTTCTGTCATTTAACTCAGAATATAATATATGAAAAAAGGGGTTGAAGAGAAAGAAAGGCTGGAGTAGACATGGTAAAATGGAAAGGGGGGGGGGGACGTGATAATGGAAAGGAGGGGGAATCAATTTGCATGGCTAAAACCAGGTAGAATGAGGGTGGTATTATGCTTGGAAGGATATATCACATCTTAGTACGGTGACTTTTGAGTATACATGAGCGTAATACTTGCTTGCCTCCAGTCTAATGGATTTCTGGGCTGAGTGATGGAATCAAATTTGACTTTCGGTGATGCTTCTCAGTAAATTCAATACTGTATAGAGGTGGTGATGATTTGCAAACAGAGAAAGATGAGGCAGCTGAGCTACAGTTGACTTAAATAATTTTTTGTTATCGAATTTTGAAAATCAATTTTGTTTATCGATTATTAGCTTGATGCTGAACCCTTGTTGTGTCTGATGGAAATAGAAATATGGTGCTGAAAATTAATCAAATTTAGTATTGGTTACTGTATGAGTTTATCTTGCCTTTTAATCTAGAGTCATTGAAGAAAATAAGTTATTCTGAATATTTTCATAATTCTTAGTCTTTGTCCAATGTCCATCTTCTTGAACGACGGCTCATTGTTGATGTTATAATTATCGCATCGTTATTTAGGATTCTTGGCTATTGATTTCCATTACGATCTGAGAAGGCAATGCTAGGTACCTATGTTACACTTTCTTATTCTGAATAAAGTTTTCTGAATAGAAATTTGGTGAATTGGTGAATTTCAAATTTAACAAGCTTACATTGTGTGTCTGGTATAAGCTGTATAAGAATAACATAAAGAGAAAATGAGTCATATGTCAAATGTTTTCCATTCTCTATACTATTCCATAATAATGTCGATAACCTGAAAAGCCACATTCTTGAGATGTTGACTTATATCTGTACAATGATATTGCGAAATCACAGTCATAATTAATATTTTTTTGTTAGTAACGTTCAGTTGTACAGTAGTTGATGTTTTTATGCTGAAAAATTATTACTGAAAACTACAGATTCAACAACATTCAAAACTGAAAATCTACAATACTGATTATGCGCAAAATATGACCGCTGTCTTTATAAAATTCCCACGTATAACTGTACTAATTCCCTTGAAATGACCATAAGTAGCGACATAATGTCCTAATTCTCTTAGATGCAAACAAATTGCTCCTCTTTCCTTTTTCTAATGTTCTTCTATATATACTTGTATTGTAGCAGATGACACCCAGTCACGCGATGGGACTGTCGCAACCTTACAAAATATTTTTTCTTTGCTTATTTAGAGACACGTTCAAAACAAGATGTCTCCATTTCGAAAGAAGAGGACAACAGCTAGGAGTCAAGTGAACACGCAAGAGGTGAACAACATTCTTATATAAAGTTGGAATTAATGTAGAAACACTTCATCAGTATTTTACAAACGTGATTGGAACAATTTTGGGTAAAAAAGCTGATCGCTATTTTGAATTTATTGTAGCAAAGATTTGATTTACAGTAATACCAGTAAGAATTTTGTGTATAGGTATGATATAGGGCAACCACGAGGTGCAACAACAGTTTTTGCAGTTACTACTGTCCATTTCACTTAATTTATATTTCACTTTTCATTTTGACAATATTATTTTGGTGATATATTTCGTAAATCTTTTAGTTTATGAAGTCGAAGTTTCCGAAATTTGAAAGATATATCCCCCACGGTTGAGAGTGCAGTATACTTCATGTGTAACAGAATTTTTTTTATGTCATTTCATGTAATTTATTTCATATTTCTTGTTAATTCAATTGCATTTCATAACCATCAGTTGCTTCAGATGTTGATGTATTGATTTCAAAATTGAAAATAACTACACTCATTTAATCCCAATGTACAATGTAGACATTTTGACAGGCTTTGTTTGTAGAACTGGACACAAATTTACTGAATTATAATAAATACGAGTATATAACTGTTAATTTTGAAGTATATATTTCTAATTGGTGACTTTCTGAAGTCATGACGAATCCACTTCTATATATACTACTATATATTATCATGGATGTTTAGTACTCGACCTTTTTCTTAATGGTCTTAAGAAAAATATTATTGAAAATAAGAGCTGTAGGAGGGCAAACGCATTTTTTTTTTAGTTTTTTATTGAGAAAAGAATCAATTTTCGACAATTTTTTAATTAAAAAATGCTAGTTGTCTTATGATTCCACCATACGTGAAACCCCTGCATTAATAACAAGTTTACGTATTTCCATCACCAAATATCATGTAATTTTTTATAAGAAATGAAATTTACAACATCATTCAAAACTCAAAATTCATCGAACCCAATTCTCCAACATTTCATTCTGCAGCGAAACTCTCTTCATACACAACAAAAAAGCAGAAATCTTTTCTACTCGCACACACACACATATACGAAGGTATACATCAGACTTTGCAATTAGAAGATGAGCATGTTATCTGAGCGGAAAAAGGTGGCACTTCTGTCAGTCAAATGCAGCAAGGAAAAAAGGGAGCGATTGTCAGATGAAGGAAAAATCAATGTTCTTTCGTCAGTCAAAAGGGGGAGGAATAAGGTTCTTTTACCTATTGCAAAAAAAGGTGAAAATGAATTTTTAAAGGAGTTTTTTTTCTTCTCTTCACTTTGGATGGTAAAATGGATGGGATAGTCAAATGGGTGTAATTTCATTTGCATGCTTTTGGAAAAAAAGGGGATTTGCACATTGGAAAGTGTGCTTTTTACATTTATAGGTTAGAGCTTTAGTGATCTTTGTGTAAAAGGAAATATTGATTGTGGAATTGGAGTTTTTAATGTAAGAATATTAACGAGTATAGGTGTTGGTTTTGGACGATAGCTTGAATGCAGTTTTCAGATGTGATAGTAAAAAAGGGATGATGAAGGTAGATACAACTTCAAAATAAAAAAATATGTTGTAAGCTGCATAGCTTTATTATATGCAAAATAATTATCAAAAAAGGTGTGAATTATGGAGAAACTATATAATTTAGCAGACAATTCGCTTTCCGTTTTGAAATTTCTTGTGTCCACGCCAAATCTAGTGAAAGTTCTTTTCAGACATTGATGCCACTAATTAGTAAAGGTTGTTTTCTTTAAATTGGATGGTTATTTTCCTTCTTCTTTTTATACAATTTTTACCTTTGAGATTCTTGTGTGAAGAATCCTGGAGCAGAAGCACTAACCTGAACCGGCTTTTGTGGAATGGCATCTCAAATTTGCTCAGAAAATCAATACAATCTATTGAATCTAAGTCGGTTTATTGTCATGATATTTAGTTGAGTTCAATAGCATAATACCTATTACACCTCTTATTTATAATTTTATAAAAACAAACTATAACAACTCTAGGTAGCAGTTTTACTAATGTATTGTATAATTAATTAAAGACATATTCTTCTGTATAAACCACATTTGAATTGACCGAACAAAAAAGTCATTTGTATACCTTCTGTATATGCATATATTTCCAAACATAAAAAAATCCAGGTATAAGTTTACTGTAATTTATGCATATAAATTTTCATCTCGGCAAACGAACTGGAAAGATATTTTTCTAACAAAACTTTTTACCGGGATATAGGTAACTCAGTGCAAGAAAACTTTTTATTTTTAAAGAAGCAGAAGGAAAACATCGATTTTTGAAGTTTCATTTCGAGATATGTGTAACATATAAGAAGTTACAGCTAATAAGGAAATTTTTAGAAGTTTTTTTGAACACGTAATTCACTTATGATAAATGTGAAATATTTCTATATATGCAAGAAATTAATTTTTGATAGTGAAAATTCATCGAGATTCATTCTCTTTCGATCTTTTCATAAGGAAAAATGAATGAATACAAATTTCTTTACTGAATAAATACTGTATTGTGTATTTCCACCCTCAAAATTTAGTTTGCAGTAATTATAATAATATCATTGCTTTAAAGTTTCCTGTGAAAGGAAATGTAACATAAGGACTAAAGAAATACCAGTAATTTAAGATTTAATAAACACAAATGCTCCTTGCAGAAATCTTAACATAGTTTAGAGATTATTTTTAAGTTCGATCGAGGGGTGAATCACTCATAAACATAGGTGTACAAATTTTTTGACCACCCGCCATGAATACCGGTGAAGATCGCATAAACACCGGTGAATATCGCATGAACACCGGTGAATATCGCATGAACACCGGTGAATATCGCATGAACACCGGTGAACATCGCATGAACACCGATGAACACCAGTGAACACCGAAATCCTGTGTACATATTTTTTGAAGTGGTTCACCTCTCGAGTTCGATGAGTGAATCTGCATCTACTTTGGATAAGGGACACTATATTGTTAAATAAATATACTGCCAAAAAGATTAAATAACCTATATTTATATCAGGTTATTTTTTAAGGTAAAGAGAATAACTCATTATTATAAATATTTTGACTATAGAGTCAAATCTAATTAAGTTTTTATGGAGATCAATTTCAATTTTGAAAATCAGACAACGACTCAACTGTTCTTTGTATATAATTATAGTCGTCAGATTAGTAAATATTCTCATACACTAACGACAGCATAACTTTCCAAATTTATAAAATCTAATCTTCTCCAGCTCAAATATTCACAAAAGACGAGAAAACGAGCAACATAAAAATATTTGTATAATTTCACGTCAGCACCGATGATCGTCAAACTTCCCAAGTTAATTCTGTTTATCCACATATGCCAAAACACTCATTACTACGAATGTTTATACAGCATACATATATATACATAGCATATAAAGTGTACATAATAATTCATGAAAGCCCATAGCAGCATTAATGATTCAGTATTTATGTACACGTTACCCTCAAGAGAATTAGTACGGGCTTGTTCATGTAAAAACAATTTACAACACATTTGTTTTCCTAGTGTAATACGTACTGACACTTTAAAGCTACATAGAGACGGAATAATTACTGGGTTTGTACACTGTGGGATCAGCTATTATAGTCGTTATGATTACTTTGTACAATTCTGTTTGTTTGTATTTCTACGAGGTGAAATGTCAGGTTCGTTTTAGTATTTCTGCTTCAGTCTAGCACATTGCCATAATTGGTAATTTCAATACGAACGTACAAAGAGTTCCCATATTAATTATTTCTGCATAAGTTTTACAGTCTAGCACAAATTTGCTTATTTCATTATCAACCATCACAGGAAAATGATCTGTCTTCGGAGCACAAGGAGTCTCAAGTTCGATTCCACCTTGTAGTTCTAGAATTTTTACCATGTACTTTTGGCCACCTATTCTAGCAGTGTCGAGATGCACTCGAAGAAAACTCGAAGAGCTGCCCAAGTCTAGGCCGAGTGAAATCGAGTTTACCTCTCAAAAAGACTTTCTGGACCTCGATCATTTTATGTGATGAATATTTTATGACAAACTTTCTCAAGAGGATAAACTCGATACCAAAATCCATCGAAACTGAACCTGGCTTGGTTATTGGCAGATTTGCAAATAATTCAGAGTATAGACAGTATTTTGTTTCCATAAACATCATTTTACATCATTGCTTTCACACTAGATTTACGTGGTTTAAATGGTGTTGAAATTTTAGATAGGAGTATATATTATAGTATTTGGATAGTGTTATTACTACTATATCTCCTATTATCTTTGTAAATTTTAAGCTGGTAGATCATAATTATTATATTGCAGAGAAAATACTAACTGCGCACATAAATATACTGTTTTGTTTTTAAGTTTTGTAAAAAAGATGTTTAAAAAGATGTTTAGCATACCTGATGAGTCTCGTATCAGACGAAACTGCAGTCGTGTGCCGGTTATGATATGAAGCAACTCTGAATAACCTCTTTACAATGAATAACTGCATATATATTCCTAATTCAGAAATACATTTTATTGAAGTATAGTCCGTGAGTTTAATTAATTATTAATTATTTAAATCAATTTTGTGGGAATTGCCAAAATTTCCATTGAATTCCTACGAACTAAAAACATTTGAAATAGACACATTTCACCAGACTGAAGATGAAATTACAATAACAAAAACTCATTCCAGTATTTATTTTGTCTGTCTGTCGTATAGTAGCAGCAAAAACTTGTAAAGAACACGTAAAGATGGATCACTCTCAATTTTTCTCTGATGATTACAGGATTTTCTTGTTTGGATGCAGGTTGCTTCAAGTTGACGTGCTTATTCATGAATGCAGGTGCATTAATTTATTTTAATATGATTTTTACTTAATCGAGCGTTTCAGCGATTAAATAAGTTTGCAAATAATGTAACATTTGTAACGGAACTTCGTATGCAAACCGGATTATCATATAAAAAGTTCTTCAGTTTATTTCATATATTTTGTTGATGAATACACTGACGACACACATATATTTCACTTTCTTTTTGCGTTAATGACAGATCGAAATTATAATAATACTATTATCTTAATTATTTTCTTATGTCTTCTTCGAAAATTGTTTGAGTTTTGTAGAACTACAGAGAATCACTCGAAATACTGCATTTGTTAGTGTTAGTCATGGGCGCTAATGTTTGAAAATAAAGATGTATATTACTATAATCGCATAATGTATATATATATTAATATTACAGATATCAAAAGATGAACATAATAATCTTGAAAAAAAAAAAAAAAAAAAAATGTTTCTGAATTGTAATAGTGTAGCACCGAAAATTAAGGTCAGATCAGGTCAGTCATTTTCAGGATTAGAGAAGCGTATAAATTGTATCAAGGGAGGTTTTGCTTAATTTAATTAATATATGAAAAATATTTTGCCATTGTATGAAAGAAACGTACAAAAATGTATATTGTGCCTTTCTAATTTACTTGATATTTTTCCATTTCTCTCCTTTTGATTCTAACAATCAGTAATGAATTCCCAATGATCACATAATTATATTCGAAAACACTTGGATTAGTTTATGACGACACAAAAAGTAGTAATTTCATGCACTGAAATTTTATAATAAAATTATGTTAAAATAAATCACAAGATTCATAACATTTAGAAAACCAAATTGAATCAGAAAAAGTGACAAATTTCCACCATATCACAGAAACAAATCTGGGTTTTTAACTTCAAAATAAAATTTTATACGACATCAAAAACAGAATTAGCAAACTTTCACAACCTCCATAATACAACTCATAGAGTACACATTGTTACTTATTAAGATAACTCTAGTGTTATACAATGACTGTTGGATTTAAACTCTTCATTTCACTAAATGTTCGATGCGCCTGTTTTCGCATTCATTAAATTTATTAAATCTCTCTTCTGTTGAACTTTCCGTGGGTCGTGGAGGGGGGGTAATACCCTGCTCTGTGTTAAATGACAACGATTTAATCTTTCCCATTTTGAAATGGAATTCATTTTCAAAAGTGCTTCTACATTGCATGTTGTAAACGGAAGAAGGAATTTTTCAAATCAACATCATCGTTTGAACAAAGATGTTAAAACAATGATATTGTGGAAAGTAAATTTCAGGTTGTGAGTAAAGGAATCTATGCGGTTTTGGAGATTATGTTCCGTGCAATTATTTGCTGATTATTCCTTGTAATTTTTATCTTATTGAGGAAACTATTTTGAGAAACTTTATTTGAAAAATATTTTTTGGGGGTACGACGAATTGCAAAGTCAAATATTTCTTAGGAGGTTTTAAATTTGATACATGATTCGAACCTTTCTTGAAATAATGGGTAATATTGAGTGGCATATTCATGTAGTATTTAAAATTATTACTGTAATTTCTCCATCATTAAGCACAGCATGTACGTGTATTTTGAAGATTTCAAAGTAAAATTATGGAACTCATTTTTTTGTAATATTTTTAAAGTGAATTACAATGTTGAAATAACAATATTTACATTTGTTAATACCTTAGTTCAAAAATCATTTACGATGTATTCTGCTTGTTTGCTAATTTATTGTGGAATTGAAAGAAATTTCTGATTTTTTAATATTTGAAATAAATATAATTAGTGTAATGAAGGATAGTTTACTCTTCGATAATAATAAAAAAAATAACATAAATAATATTAAAAGCTGAAATTTCCTCAAAATAAAAATAGTATTTCACATCAACCATCGCACAAAAAATAACCTCTACATTTTAATATACCTATATTTTATGACAAAAAGCTGATTATATAGATTCCAAGTTTCCTTTTTTCATTACTTAGAGTGCGGACCACAATATATTATTTTCTCTTCGTACACATCTAATACTGGACATCAGTATATACATTTAAGATTAAAACCATGTCAGACAAAATTTCAATATGTGTTATGTGAAAGCTCTTGACAGCACAATATTGAATTGACCGTCCGACGTTATTATATTCCTCCCGCTTATTGCTGTTTACCGGATAATACGTGAAGAGAGGGCGGTATCAAAACACGGGAAAATGATATGAAAAGAATATTATTAAAGTTTACAAGTATTTTGGTATTACAATTTTTAGATTGAAGTTTTTTGTATGATGAATATTACAGTGGATTTATTAGATAAAGTAACTCTACAGAAATATTAAAATAAAAGTTTATTATATTCTTGTTCATGTAACATTTAAAGATCATTCATTTGGTTTTGAAAGATTTAGGAGCTATCATTTTCATCAGATAGTAAAAGAAGTGTCGATGATCTTATAACAATCAACATTTTCACCATAAGTATTGTGAACATGAAGTAGGTTGTACAGAATCATAGCGCCGACTATGGGGGTGCTGAAGTACTCAAGCACCCTCTGAGCAGATCCAGGTGGTGCAAAACTCCCTTGAATCTCGTTTACACAAATAGGTTTTCATTACCAGTATCAGTAAAGATATATCTGAAAAATGAAAAGCTTATAAAAAACAGGCAATTTTTTCTTAATATGTCTTAAATTTCATAAAATGCTGCAAAATCTGCTCCAAAACTTTTCTTCTTAGTTAGAAAACGTGAAACATTTGATCGTATCTTACTGATTTTTTATAATTAAAAAAATATATATTATGATGTGTCAATATTTATATTATATATATAAAATAGTCTAAAATTGAAAGCTGTTACAATAATCTTTTAAAAAAAATCTCATTCGCGGCAACCATGCTGGTGGCATTTCACGACGGGTCTTCGTTGCTACCTAATTTTCATTGAAGCACCCCCTGAAGATTTCATAAGTCGACGCCAATGTACAGAATATGTCGGTTTCCCCAGCAATACAAAGATGAATTTCGTGTAATATTTACAGAGAAATTGATCATTATGTAGAAATTGTGTTGCTCTTAATTAAGGATTCATATATTGAATCTTTAGGGCATTTAAAGATTTCAATCAGTATATGCAATGAGAAAATTTGTAAATAATATCCGATTAAACCTGTATTTTTTGCAGCGGGAAGCATTGTCTTTCAACAAACATTAAGTCGTTTCACTGTTTTGTTCTTTATTGTACTCGACAGCCCAGAGGAAAGATAAACGGTGCTGGAAAACGATCCGCCAACTGAACAAATATTAACTCATTTTCAGCTTCTAACAACATTTAAAACATAATTTCTTATATATTTTAGCCACAATTTGTCAGATATATTTATATGTTAAAACGTATCTGAATCCGATACATTATCTACTGTTACCCTGTTTGTAAACATCATATCAAAATTGCTAATTTCATTTTATTGATTGTCATATTTAGGACATTCGTCAATTTGACAACAGAGTAAAGCCTGAAGCTAGATTATGTTGTCTGTTATTATTTTACATAATTTATGCAAACAGTGATTATAATGTTATTGTCATGTTTACAACAATATCATAAACTTCAATCAAAACAAATAATAATGTAAACAATATTCTAGAAGCGATTAATATGGAAATAGAATAGAGTATCGTTATAATAAACTATTTATGATGGTATAATATGATTTGTCATGTAGTATACATAATAAAGCCAAATCAATCGAATTTCGGAAAAGGATCTCAGTACATTTTAAGGCATTATAATCTTTTACAACACAGCTTAACGGTCTCTTTGGAAAACGAGTACAATAGAGAACAAAGGAAGTAAAACGGCTTATGTATGTTGGAAAAGATTATTCCCGCTGTGAAAAAAGACTCCTTTAATTTTAAAGATTAACCATCCACGTCTCGGGTCCTGCTTGAAATGGTGAAATATGAAATATGCATAATTATATCAAAAACCTAGTTTATATCTTTCTTATTTTTCTTCCAAACTTTATAAATTTTTAAACATTATTTTTGGTATCTTATTCTTATATTACTTCCATGGGAGAAA
>JAQIWE010000830.1:0-18806 GCA_034698565.1 Campodea plusiochaeta
GTGGGAGGGGGATATATTTACTGAAAAACAACTGTTTCACATATATTTACTGCATTATTAATAATCATCCCTCCCATAAAGCCAATTGGTGAGTTGCTCACCAAAACAACCCCTTGACGGCACCCCTGAATCACTGGCTGTAAACAAACTGCCCTTCACTATGTTCTTTCGTATCTACTGCATTTCTACCCTTCACTACTAAACTTAACCATAATTATATTTACTTTCATTTCATAAAAGTACAATACTATGTGTTTCATGGGATAATATATTAATCATAATGGGGAATTATACAAGTACGGTTCGAATTTTGCCTATAACAAAACATTTCTAGGCGAAACGACAGAGTATTTCAGAAGAGGTTTCATAGATATCGCTGAAAAATAGTCAAAAATAAATTAATCATGTGTAAGTTTTCTTATTCTTTTATTGAAAAATAAAAGTTGAACCTATTTCTAACTGTTTTACTTTTCTAAGTAGCCTAACATGTTTAGATCTCATAGAGAAAACTTTCGCAACTTGACAACTCAACATTTACAAGATATATTAGGAAATAATTTACTAAACCAGTTTCCGTTACGGTTCATCTTACCTCAGCAAACAAAATGAAATATCTGAAATTTACTATGTGAAGGATTTCTGAAATAATGAAGCTTAGAAAGATGAAATCAAAAACAAATGAAAGTGTCTGGTCATCTTCATGAAAATGTGTGATTTTATGGCCATCCGTATTTTATTACAGCCTGTATTTCGACTTTGAGTGCTCAATATAGTACTTTGCAACAATATAACACAGGAAAATTATTAAAAGGCGTAGAGTAGTAAAAAAAATGAACAAAACTGAAAAATATTGTGTACGGAACTATATGATTTTATCAAAAATGTAATTATTTTTATATTATCACTTTTTAGCTGAAAAACCGTGAAAAGCATTGACATTCTGAAATTCCCGGTATTATCAATGTCCACGGATTATTTTATATGGGAGGCTGTATCTGCCGTAATACATTACGGAATATTATTAAACGATATATTTTCAGAAACAACATGCTCTTTCATCTACTTTTTATTTCAAATTTCTGAATTCAATATTTCAGATTTTATTACATTTTAACGAAGTGTCCTATTTTTTGGCTGTAGAGAGCTATTAAATTAATAACCAGAAAAATAATGTCTGGATTGGGATTCGAGATCCACACTTTGCGTCGATCAATAATAACTGGTTAGGACAGTAGATATCTAAACCGAAACTGAGGGCCTGAGCATCACTGACCATTGTGTTTAAATTATGTACTCAATGGGGAAAAAATCGTAACTTCGTATGTTTTTTATAATAAATAAATTCAAATTCCTACGCTTTTTTAAATATTGCAGCACAGTATAGTGGGTAAATTGAAGATGAATATAATATTTATAAATTTTGATCACGTCCATTTCAAAGACTCAAATTCAGATATTATAGACCTATACATACCAAAATTTAGGAAAAGTAAAGAACAAAGCATCTATCAATACAATATTTTATGGAAATAAATGTCTCAGCCAGTGTCAAAATATCCAAACTTGCTATGAAAAAGTCCTGGGTTTCATAACCAGTTGATAAAATAATCCACGAAAACAATAAATACTCCATAATCTTCAGAACTAATGAGACACTTGTGGGACTGCATCTTTCATCTTACATGTCTTCTAAACAGCTGATGCTAAGGTCAGAGTTTATCAGGATAAATTTTGAAACGCTACGGTATGTTATACTACCACAATAAGATATCAATATTGTCTAAAGTTCATATTGCTATCCAATAGCTTTAAATGCAAGAAACGTATTACAAGAAATGGATTCAAAGAAAGTATCTTATTTTTAGGAAAGTTAAAAATAAATATTTTAATTGGAATTACGCTATCACGAGAAGTCTTCATCTCAACCTGTGCAAATATTTCAGCTTTAGATTATTATTATTATTATTATTTTTACCAAATCATCTTTAATGTTGTAAAATGAAGTTCAAAACTATAATAACACAAAACAGACGCACAAACCTTTCATCCTAGTCAAAAATACAGAAATAGGCTAGCCTAAAAGGTAAATCGAGTCTGCTTAATAAGGGCTTACATGTCATTCACTTACACTTTGATCTCAATTAAATGTTTGCTGGAAGCTCATTAGTATTGGGTAAATTTGTGAAGGCGTTTTTGTTCTTATAGAAAATACTTTACAAGCTTCAACATTGTATAAATCTGATAGAATTTTCATTGACAACAATGAGTTCTGGTTACACATTGAAAGTTTAACTAGTTTCAGAATACGACATTCTGACATCTTAACTTCTTGACCGCAAAATATTTTCCTGAACGTAACAAAGTCTGAATAGGAGAATAATTGAGAAAACAAAAATACTTCCAGAATCTAAAAAACACCAAATAAATCTTGATAAAAAAATTGTTTCGGCATTTAAACATTTATAAATCTAGTTTTCTCGTTCCCTTAGAAGTACGATTATTAAAGAAAGAAGAATTAATAGTCATCATAAATACACCGTAAGTCTTAAAACAATAATGGGATGATTATTTAATCTAGGAACAAGTTGTTCTTCATGTAGTGAGCACTGAACGGATTAACCTTATTTTATCTGTTTATTTACCCAGCAGTACTTCTGTAATCTCTAAAGGAATTTGTGACATGGTTATGAATAGGTCACAGCAGATACAGTTTGATCAGAAAACTTTCTACTCAAAATGATAAAGATGGTGAATTCGAAAATTTTTACTTTAATTCTTTTTTGTTGCATGATAGAAAGAACGTAAATTCGCCAACAAAGCAGTCTCTTACAAATAATGAAATATCGAAAAAGTATTAAATTTCTGATTTGGACTTCTAAAATTCTTTGACTATATTTTTTTTCCTTTCATAGCAATTCTAAATAGCTAATGTGATGTGAAATAATATATAAAAATTAAACGGCGAATCTCAAACACTGATGGAGAGACGAAAAAGAAAAGCGAGAGAAGCACGTGAATGGAAAAGCCTTTCAATATTAGGGTGGCAGCGACGAAAAAAAAACGGCAAAAGAAAATAAATAAAAATAACAGTTTTCAGTAAAATAAGATATGTAACACTGAATTTGCTTCTCCAGCAACAATGTCTTTATACATAGGTAAATAAACTATCCGAGACTGGGGGACTGCAGAAGGAAAAACTCGAGTTGAATATAGCGCAGATATTGATATAGTATAGATTACTAATACAGGGTGGGGCAGAAACCATTAGTTCGCGCGATAACAAAAAGAAGACGAGAAATTTCATAAAATATGAGAAGTTTCCTAAAATTTGTAAATCATACTATATTATGTTTCAGTTTACAGAATATTAATCTCGCAGTTTAGAACAAACAGAATGAGAAAACAAATCATAATATGTGGCTGAGCAAACTGACGCAGTTAAAATATTTGAAAAGAAAATAAGTTTTTTTTTACACTGGAAGACAGGTTGAATTATAAATATATCCACTTTAAACGTAATAAAGTTACGATATTAGGGAAGAAATAATTATGCCGTTGTATTAAAAATGCAAATTTGACATTACTTCAAAATTCAGGCACTTGGGAATCTGAATCATGTATAAATGTATAGAGTGGTTCAAAGCATTAATTTTGATCTTGAAGCATTAAATCAGAAAACAAAATGTTATTGAATCATTTCTTGAGAAGCAATGTGTGTAAGTGATAAATTGTATAAGTGATAAATTGATATCTGAAGAAATGAACTGCTTCCAGCTCACCAAGTAAATTTTAATGGAGTAAAAAGTTCAAGACTTCTACGATAGAATATTAAATCATAGTGTAAGATTCGTGAATTCTTCCTACTCGATTTATAATCCAAATGTGTGACGACGAGCAGAACTGTGTGCAAGTCTTTCTAATGAAACTCTCACTATTTTCATGTTTTCTGACATTCTTAAACATTTTGGAAAGGTATAGGTGTTCGTGTTCTATTTGATAGCAAATGAAATGTCCCTAAACTCTTTTATCTCAATTCAATATGATTTGATGGCAATAACCTGTTAATTTCTTCCTATTTCAAAATGTCGCCATATATACGATGTGTTTTAATGACAAAATAATGCCTTTAAAAAATTGTTTTGAGATCAAGTTTTTTAGGTCTCTGAATTAAATCACCATGATGAAAAATGTTTTGAGTCCCTCTACAGATCAGCACATGATTTAGTTTCCTGAGTGTCTGAATGCTGAAGTAATAGCAAATTTCCATCGTCTAATTGTCTCTGCCCCGCCCTGTATATGCATGAGGCTAAAACACCATATTGTAGTTAATCAGTATTTAAAAGAATCGCCATAAAAAGGGTTAATTCTTTATATGTACAGAAAAGTTGCAAAATTAAGACAGTTCCATTTTCATCACATTCAGGATATGAGAACAGGATACTTGTGTTGGTACGTGTGATAGATTTGGAATACCAAACTATTTCTTAATTTTCTTTAAGTGATATGCTACAATCATCTACTTTAATAGCTCCATTATGTAACAAGGTGTTTTTAATTGACTATTGTAAGTACCGGTATATTATACGTTAATATAGTAACACAAGTAATAAAAACAGCTCTCTCTCTCTCCATACAATATAATGTGAATATTTCTGTTTCTATTCTTATTGTCTATGAATGCTATGATGATATTGAAAAGTTCAGTTTTAGGATCGTTCAGCAATTGATCCTACAGTAATATATTCTGCACAACGATAGATATAGGCTATGTTAACGAATTAGAGTTTGGCTAGTGAGTCATTTTTAGATTGAGTACAAAAAATCGTACCTAATAAACTAATTATTATCACAACATTGCGAGTAGGCCTAAGATTTCTCTGTTTTAATCAACTTATTTTCAAATTAATGACTTTCAGTTTATTCGATGGTGTCTCAATAAATTCAGAAATCAGAATTACGAATATTTCAATATATAAGTATAAGGATTGCTTATTCCGTCATGCAACATGCCAAAATCAATGTCTACTTGGAAGTGTTTTTAAAATATACACAATAGGCTTATCTAAAACACCACATTCAAGGGGATATCAATAAAAATATTTTTCTGGCTATAGGAGAGAGTATTTTAAATGTTACAGGTAAATGTTGAAGCAAAAAAGTAGATATTCGCATATTCCTATAATGTTATTAATAAATTTTATTTAGTTACTTTAGTTCGCGCGATAACAAAAAGAAGACGAGAAATTTCATAAAATATGAGAAGTTTAATAAAATTTGTAAATCATACTATATTATGTTTCAGTTTACAGAATATTAATCTCGCAGTTTAGAACAAACAGAATGAGAAAACAAATCATAATATGTGGCTGAGCAAACTGACGCAGTTAAAATATTTGAAAAGAAAATAAGTTTTTTTTTACACTGGAAGACAGGTTGAATTATAAATATATCCACTTTAAACGTAATAAAGTTACGATATTAGGGAAGAAATAATTATGCCGTTGTATTAAAAGTACATTACAGTCAATATCGGTTGAGCATAATGAATGTTTTGGATCTGCTGTCACCGCCATGCATTAATATACTGATGTATTGTCATTTTACGATGGCATCATTGATTTATGTCTTAATTACCCTATTTCACTCGGTTTCATTATAGCACATGCTCGAATAAGTCGGGTTTGGTGATGTGACGCTTGTTACCCTTACGTTTCATTAAACTAGCAACAAAGAAGAAATGTACCTATTCAATACTTTTCACTTTATATGCTAATCATATTCTCTTTACTTCATTGCTTTTCTTTCTACTTTAACTACTATCTATTCTCTGTTTACAAAGGCAGGTCAAGTTATGTTGAGTTAAAATGCAAATCACTGAAGATGGTTTCATTCTATAGTCTGTTTCACTTGAACTAAACTCCACAGTTGACCTTGGAATATGCGCTGTTGATGTAACGTTTCGTATTTTTTTTTTTCAACTTTGACATGGCTATAAGTTGAAAAATGGTATTAATAATGTCATTTATTAATACCATTTTGATGGTATTTATAGAATTTAACTTTGAAACGTGAACAATTTAAGAAATATAAACACAACCAGGTAAACGAATCTTGTTAATTTTTAGCTTGTTTTTATTTTCATTTTCAAGTACTGTACCCAGTGTGAACTTCAGTTTAACCCGCTCATAAGATTATTCCTATTATAATCGTATAGTTCTAACTGCACTTCTGAGTTCTGATAATAACTCATTAATGAAAGTAAAGAGTTTACTTGAGAAGATCAAATGTTATTTCATCTTTTCCTTCTCTACGTATCTTACAAAGCAATTACGTTGTTTTTCCCCATGATTCATGTGGGTTTACTTATAGATATATACCAGCAGCAGGTCAAACGATCGATTCAACTTATTGCTTCTTGTACGACAACATCTCTAATGTTACAAGACAATTTCTATACAGATAGAAGTAAACAGTGATGTAAGATACTGAGCATTTGAAATATTACATCAGTATGTAGGCCTCGATATTGTACGAATGATAAAACTCGCACCTAAATTTCAAATTAAAGTAGAATTACAAAATTATTATAATAATAAGTATAGATTCATGACTGAACGAGGACATTATGGTTGTTATATCACGTAATCAAAAATAATTTTTCGTAGTAAATTGCTGTGAATAAGAAAAAAATGTGTGAAGGTTAAAATTGTTAACTTTTAGTCTTAACATATCAATTCAAGATACATTAAGAGTTCGGTATTTCTACTTCAAATCAGAAGTGTGTGGAAGTGTACTTAATTTACATAAAAAAACAATACAAATGAACCACTAAGAAAACTATACAAATTCAGTAACGAACATCAAAGTAATCATTCATAGGCGATTAATATTGAATAATTCCATGCTATTTCTGATATCGAATGTTCTAAAATTATCAGCAGGAATGCAGGATATTCTGCAGATGTAGTTTGCTTTGTGTTAAGTTCAATAACAACGGAACATTACAGTATTACCCGAAGTTCAGAACAATTTTTTTAATATTTTTTGTTGTTTAGTAAATATGTCTATTCACAATAATTATGTTCAGAGGACAAGTCTTTCTTACACACACAACTTGCTTTAGTTAATTAGTTTCGATGCGGTTTCCGGATACAACACTAAACAACCTCTGCAGAGTTGTACAGTCGAATTGCAGAGAACTTTTCCAATCAAGTATAAAAATGACCAAGTGAAATTGACAAAAAAAAAGGCTTACAAATTTTGGGTAGGTCTATAATAAATTGTCCTTGTTAAGGAAATTTAATGATAGTAGTGAGAAGACAACTAGCTACAATAGGAACAGGCCACAGGTGGATCCTTTCTTGTTGAAGAATATTAGCATAAGTATATTGGGAACATCTATACTACTAGCTTTGAGGGAGCGATTTCAGTGTTCCTTTCACTCGCAGTTATAAATTTATTACGTTTTAATTAATTGTTATGCCGTTCCCAATCCGACGACGCTACTAAAATTCAAATACTTTTGAAGACAAAATGCAAATATGTGCAATCTTTCTTGATCTCGTTAGGCGTGGTGACTCAAATACTTATTTAACGCTTGTCCCCGCTAAGTGCACACATCCTTATAAAGGTATACAATAAGGAAATCAATCAATTTGCAAATTGTGATCTTATGTGACAACTGACAAGACATTTTTAGTAACAAGCCGTTTTATGTGTATAGTTCTACTGTAAAATAAAAACTTAAAATTCCAGTCTTGGTCTTTTTCAGCTGAAATATTCTAAGAATTTAAAATATTAGTTTTTTCTATTCCCAATGCAACCCTAAAAATCATAATTATTTCGCATTTTCATTGGATTTAAATTGAGATATTAGATTAAAAGCAGCTGACCGAAAAGATCCCTGCTGCCAAAGTTAATGGGAGGCTTTCGTAAAGTCAAGGTAGCTTCTTTTCGCTGTCTGCACATTATCATGGAAAAAAATACCGTTTTCTAATAATCAGAATGTGGGTTGATCGTAGACTCTTTTAAATAATATCTCTCGCCTTTAGAATATATATTTGACAATTATTTTCACATATTTGATCAATATCGTCTTGAATTGACAAATTTTTACTGGCACTGAGCAGTACTTAATAATTCCTTATACCCATTCTATCAGCCTCTAAGTCGTATATAAACCTACTTAAAAATTGCTGTTATTTTCGTATATAGCTAAAATACGATGAGTATTCACAAAGATTTTCCTTCTTTTCGTGATTCTTGTATGACATCTAAATAGGCCTAATATAAATATTTAGACATTTTTATCATAGCTATATGAAAGAAATATTTCTTTTTAATTTTTTAAAGAAGGTTATCACAACAGAGAGAAATCATAAAAAAATGTATGTTAGTCTCAGACTATTTTTCCGCTATTTTTGATAAACGATTAGAAATGTCCCAAATAAAATAATGTGCAAAAATATGCGTATCAGTAACACAGAAATAGATCAACAATTTTCTTTTACACGTAAGCGATATTATTTTAGCTACAATTATTCTTAATTTTGCTTAGCTTGTAGGTGACGCATCAGAAATAGCAATAATTTTCTGTCATCTCTTGGGCCTGCAGTTTTGTAGGGTAAGAAGAATACTACACTTTCTTCATAACAAGAAAACTTAAATTCTGTGTCAGTAAGCAGCCCAGAAAATGATGTGCTCCATTAATAATACTACGCAAAAGAGTCAGACGTTGTCTGAGTTTAATAATACCCTATTTTATTAAACAGTTAAGAATTATTGAAATATCACTTTCAAATAATATACTTCCACCGCCGTTTTATTTGCTAGTCAAACCATCATCCGCTGCCAAAATATTCCGTCAATACAGTCATCGTGAGAATTATATGTATATTAACTAACGCAGATATTACTTTCCAGAATCCCTTTCAGAAGCCTTAAAATATCCAATATTTCTTTCTCAAAGCAAAAAGATATTTTGAAAATTTCAATACATAACATATTACGTAACGCCGGTATTACATCAATATCTTTATAGAATTGCCAATCTCAATAGATGGTCATATTATATATTGAACTGAAGAATGGTATGTTATATACAGTATACGTTACTTACTGAACCAACTTATGAGAAATATAAAATATAGAAATTTACAGTATTGTTTAAAACAAGTTTACTTGAAGGTAATGGATTATTTACGTGAACTGTTAAAAATTTATTTAGACTACAAAAGTAATAACAGTAATGATGGGTAGTTTTTTTTTTAAAGAGCCCCACTTTCCGCTACATTTTCTCATGATACAATGAATATACTATATAGGAACTTACGCTAACACCATTGTATTAAAGTTCATTGATTTTCCCATCAATGCGTGTACTTTCATATTAATAGTAGTAGCTATAAATGTTACTCTTGAATTTTTCATCTCTTTAAAAATAAATAGGTTTGTTTTGATGCGAACAACTTTATTTTGCATAAACTCGTAAAAAAACGCAGTAGCGAACCATGTTGATGATCAATTAAAAAAACTTTAGACCTACTGTTGTTTTTATTTCTACTTTATATTTTTAGTATATTATAAGCACAAAAATTACTGTTTGAAAAACTGAGGTGAAATATGCTGTTGAACCACTCTGTCTATCATTACAAATTTAACCACAGTTCATAATGTACAATGATGACTGTAAAAACTAACAATGTAATTTATTAATATGCAAGATAGGCAATGTTAATAAAAACAGCAAATATAATGTACAATACAATTATATTTTAAAATTCATAGACAGAATTTCATTAATTATATAAAAGACATATGTACTTTATGTTACACGAAGCAAAATAAAAATGTTAAATGATTTTCCTGTGTATTGCTAGTAATTTGTTATTGTTATAATTTGCGAACAAAATACTATATTCTCGACAATGATTGATTTCCTAACGAAACAAGCAGAATCCGAGGCAATTCATATAAATGTAGCACTGTTGACATCTTTAATTATATATTTTGAAAAATAATCAAAGTCAGTATTATAACTAAACGATTACTTTAGTTGAAACTAGAATATTCAAATAATAGACTAACTGAACTTACATAAAAATACACGGTAAAACTCAAAACCGGAAAATTACCCAATATATATGAACTTAAAATTTCAATCTCGGAATATCCCTACCCACTTTCTGATTGGATCATTTACTTGATTGAAAGGAGAAGAGGAAGGGATCTTATCCGCCCACGGATTCAATTTCTGACCTAAACCTAATCCGATACTACCGATAGAAATTGCCTTTGCGAATTGAGAATGTAGAGTAGATCATATCGATAATATCATTCTATGATACAAGTAGTAGAACGATTTCACGATTTTCAAACTAATTATCTCGAGGGAAATATTTTAGAATTGACATCAGCAGTTTAAAAGTAATCTTTAGAACATTAAAAAACCTATTGACTTGTTTTTAATTTATGCTTTCGTTAGGAATATTTCTATCTTTAAAGGGATAGCTGCATCTAAAATTTCGTATTGAACTGTACATGTTACTATTCTTGGCATAAAGAATAATGTTTCATAGCCCTCCAAAATCGTAGTTCCTAGAAATCAGATCCTCCGAAATAAGCTGCAAGGTAGCATGCAAATACGATAAAAAGTAAGACAATGGTATTGCTTGCCTTATTAATAAAATGGTCAAATTGCGTTACTAGTATATCAATTTTGTGATTGTTTCAAAGACATAATTATTATGATATTAGCTTTCTAATAGTAATTTGCATATTTTCGTTCGGGGAAAAAATCATACGATTTGTTTAGTTTCATTGTTTGGAACCGTTCTGCGTTGCCTTATAGACTTTTCAACAGATAATGAAAACAAGCATTTCTTTAAAAATTCCTTAATAATGTAATATTATATATAATAAAATCCCACAACAAAGTCATTAGGTGCAGTTAACCCTTTAAATGTATATTAAAAACAAGCAGGACTTTCTTTTCGCAATTTTTCTGAGTTCGTGAAACAAACAACACTGTAATGAAAATATTGTAACTTGAAATATCTTGAACACTTGGAAAAACGAAAGGAAAAAAAACATAAATATTAGTTCCAGTAGGTTTGAGTGATGAGCCACCACACTTAGGAGCCCATTTAAAGATGCTAAAAATTTACGGTTTCATTTCCATTATTTTTAATTTTCCCCCTTAGATGACGAGTTGTTCTGCTAATATTCACTAAATTTGTACATTTTCACACAATGATCAATAGCTTACATTAATTCTATAAATTAAACATTACTACCGTGGAAATTCATGGATAATTAAAACAACAAAGTGTTGATAATAACAATAACAACAAAGGTTAATTGGCAAAAAGAAATAATCACTTACACAAAATGGAAGTATACACTTTGGTCATTCATGAATATTATAAAAAGAGCAATTCACATAAATTTACAAGCTATTCATCATCATAACATCCAGGAAATTTCTATTATAATATTACCGGTAATGTCAGTATATAAAAAAGTCTATTTTGAGTTTTAGTACAAAACTGGAATAAACAGGACACCCCTGGTTTGAAGAAACTAAAAGAACAGATGTGAAGTTGCTTATGTAAGATATCGAAAGCTGTTGATGTAACCAGAATGCTCTGCTGCTATTTCAACATTATTTAAAACTGAACAAAAAACATCAATCCTTCTACAAAATGCAAAGTGAATATACTAAACGGAAGCATCCCATTGAGAAATGGGTTAGATGGCTGTAAAAGTTTTTTCAGATTCAAGTCTTTTTAAATCATCGAATGTGTAATATTTCCTACATTCCTATTCATTCCAAAATATTAGACTATAAATAAAATCTGAAGAGGGTTCTTTTTTAACATTTAAAACCTTCATTAACGCTTTCTTTCAAAACAGCTTTAAGTTAAACTAGCTATTTTTAGAGTGAAAAAGCTAGCTATATAAAGTTTAAACATATTAGCACAACACAACATTATGCATAACTTGGCAGTAGTCTACCGATATCCAAAACATTTTGCATGTAACGTGTGTATGGCTTCTACTACCTTGTGCTCAGTACAGATTTAATATCATTACAGTGTTTTCAATGCTTTAAAATACCTTACGCAAAGAAAGAACAATATTGTCAACATTGACATTGAACAAAAAGCTGCCATAGGAAGAAAGTGGTAGTTCTTTACTGAATCAGGGCAAAATAAATTACTCTAGAAACATGGGAACAATTTCTAATCGAAAGTAAGAGGAATTTTAAAAATGTAAAAGAAACCTTTATTATATTATTATTACCAGTATTCAGCTACTCGATCGGCAGAAAAACAAATACGAAGTAAAATAATAATAATTAAAATCAGGTTTCAATACAAAATTAAGTTGCTTGATTTAGCTAATATCGAAGATATAAGTTTAAAGACTAAATAAAGTTATACAGCGTAAAGTTACCGCAATTTAACACTGGTATAGGAAAAATGTAACGCAACTCCTTAAAATATATTGTAGGCAAATGTGTTAAATATAATTATATTCAGTGTGTTGTAAACACTAATTACGACTGTAATAGGAAGATGGCACGATATCAAGGGTTAATATTGTGAATGGAGTATTTACATGAACTAGTAGTATAATACAACAATGCACTTTCGTTAAATATTTAAAATAGTATTTCGGGAACCGTACGTTCTGCTTAAAATAGTTTTGTTTAAGTGAATAATTTGATTAATAAAAAGAAACTAAAGTATTATCATTGAGAGAATACATTATTAAAATAATGCTGAGTTGCATTCAGTGCATTTTTCCTAATTTCAACTTTTGCAACTTGTAATTTAAAATTTATAATCTGCTGTAACTCAATATATTGTGAAAATGTAAATATATATTTTTTAATTTACTGAATTTTAAAACAACGGAGCTAACTCGTGTTATATTCGAGATTTTATCAAGAAAGGTATTGAATACAGGAAGAATATCGTGAGAATTACATGACCTATGACAGAATAATTGAAGGATGACTGAGAATTACATCACGCGATACTGTAATGTGAGATTCTAAAGAATTTTCCACTGTTCTTAAATTTACGTGTTTTTTGGAGTTAAGGAAAAATATACTGCTCTTCATCAGAATAAATATAATAAGTTATCACGGAAATATCAAATATAAACATTATGTTAATCAAACCAAAGTTATTGACTAGGAATCCAAAATGGCACTTTCATCCAAGTAAAAAAAAAATGAATAAACGATTAAAAAAGGGGAATTCACTGTCTTTTCGAAAAAGAGAAGACGGATATAGAATCTTATTTTACTATCATACGTCCTTTCCAAAACATTGCTTTTACAACTAATCAGTATCTAACAAACTTTAAGTCTTCTCAATAAAAAACGTACATTTCAGTTACATCCTTCAGATTAAGCTATCAAACACAGAGATACTTTGAAAATATCGATAGCCTAAATCAAATTCTCCCATATAATAATGTTATGTTACATTTTTCCCTCAACATGACTTTGCTACACTCATTACATAAGTGTGATGTTAATAAAGTTCATACCAATAAATTTTTCATAGTCAATAAATTGTTTTTGTTTGGACGATTTGGTATTTAACGATAAGAATTTTCTTATAGAGGCCTATAAAAATTGCTCAAATGTTTTTAAACTTTCAATTATTTTCAGGACAATAAACAGTTCTGCTCATGTTATATATAAAAAAGTGCTTCCAATATCTTACGGACCTAAACTGGTAATGTCGTTAATCTGTTTTGAGAAGTAAACCCCATTGTTGACCACTTGTTTGGGTGGTTCAAATTGGGTGTTTTCTATACAATTCGCAAGTTGGTCAAAGAAAACAAACAAGTCAACAAAGGATTATCAAATTGTTGGAATGTCAGAAACACCCTTGATGGGTTAAACGGTTTGGGTCAGTAAGATTTTGTATTTGGCCAGTTTGACACTTCGACGAAAAAAGAGAACTCAAGAAATCTCGCGCTAAGCAGCACCATTGATTTTCATATAATTAAATATACTGACAAACTATAAATTTTGATGGATTTAAAGGAAAATATAACCGAAATTCACGGTAAATTATATAATTATGAAATTTATAATATATACTTTACTGTACCAAATGATAACTTGGTACAGTAAAGTATTGTGAAAAAGATATTCGATTTTAATATCAACTGAAATATAACTTTTAAGTATGGATGTTCCCTGATAGGTCAATCAACAATTCCTCAAGTCCCTCTAAAAGGTTTAGAGCCCTGTGTACTTGTAACTAGACTGAATATAAATTTTCTGTCGGGAAATTATAGAAGTTACAATTTGTTTAAAGAAACGGAAAAACTATTGATTTTTTCCCCCTGTTTTGTGAGATAGAAGACTATTTTTCTCTCCTAACAAATAGGAAAATTTAAATTTGCATGAGAAATTATTTACAATCTTATTTTGATTCCTTTTCAACTTTAACTAATATTAAACAGTGTTATTCGCATCAAAATTAAAGTTATTTATCTAAGCAAAGAAGTGTACTAGAAGAAATTGAAATTTCCGCTGTTCTTCTCTGTGATGATAGTGTCTCGTGATCTCATCTAAGAGTTATCTGCATAAAAATAGTAAAATGGTGAACAACGAACGGTAGCCCAACTACTACAAATATTTTATTAACATGTTTTAAAAAGCAGCTTGTGTTTTTGGTAAGGCAAATACCAAATTAATTATAATTAAGATGGGGAAAAAATCGTATAGGGCCTACATATTTATTCAGAACTTTTCAAAGTCTACTGCGTAAAACATTCAATTTTTTCTTCCTTCTGTTGTAAGAATAAAGATATACCAAAGTCATATTTTTCGCGAAAGCTTAAACTTCAGCAACTTATACACGATGAATATCTTATGTAGTTACATTATTATTATTCTAAGTTTCAAACTTTTCGTCAACGTACAGGAAAACGGCTGTAAGCAGTCAGTCACAAGACTCTAAACTTTTTAGGACGCCTTCAATATGAAGAAAATTACTTTTAGGAGTACAATTTAAAAATGGAATGCCTTCATTACTGTAACAATTTATACTTCAAGGCATAGTTTATGATAATATTTCCAAGAAAACAAATGGTTAAACTAAAACACTAACATTATTTTTAACAGTCTCGACTTTACCTATCAGCCTCGATAAGCAGTGAAAGAAAAAGAAATCTGAATGAGCTATATAGAAGATATTAAAAAAACATCGACTTAGGAGAGTAAATGCAATGTTCAATGATAGTTAATGCAAATCCGAGGTGATATTGTACAGGTTATTTACCTTAACGAGGCTTATTGTGGAAAGAAGACAAAGGCGAGACTCAACAACAGCCGTCTCAAATAAAAAAAAAGTTGTTGATGACAATGTTCCTGACTTCACAGATACGCACATGCAAACATTACCAACCCATTCCATACAGTGTGTTTATGAATAATAATATATCACAGTCACGTTTACGCAAAAACAAGAATTCGAAAAGAGTTCGTTGTGCGTTCCTTGATAAAATATCAACAGAAACATTCCATCATTTCCAAGAAGAAAACGCAATAATAATTTAAAAAATGGAATGTAAACATAATCGCATTAAATATTAGTATTTAAAACGTGGCCTTTTTTGGAGCCCCGTACACATCATGTGCTACTAATATCATCGTTACGCTACGATAAAAATGTTAACAATACAATATATTATTCATTCATGATTAGTAGCGAAATTGTTTAATTTACAATTACGCTAAGTGAAGGACACTGGACACCAAGTTGACATTTTAATATATTTTTAAAACCGAGTAACTTAACTCAGTCAGAGCTTCGGTTTATTATACCAGTTTTTCGTGGCACCTCCTTTTCACTTGATTTGTTTCCTCTACAACTAGGAAGCCCACAGAAAAGAATAATTGTGTATATGAAAGCGAAAACCTATAGTGATTCAGGATAGCCTAGCTTTACGAGTTTCACATACAGTTTGTGCCGATCTCTTCCTGACACGACCGCATTTGAATTTCATCATACTCGATTTCAGGCCAATCTTTAATGAGTGGGCTCGGTTTTGAGCTTTCTAAAATCAGGAAAAAGTTTCCTCGAGTCGAGACGAACCAGAATCAGTGTCTACCAAACCAACCATTGTTTTATCCAACAAGTAGCGTTCAAGTTTTTTAACAAAAGTAATTACGAGTATACAATAACTGTAATCCAAAATTTTGTTTCTCATATATATTATATTCAAATTCAGGGACCAAAAAAATATCGTTGTCAATTTATGAATCGATGTATAAAACTTTTCTTTGGTATCATAACAATGATTGGCGTTAACGTATTCTAATTATTATAAACTTCAGTACTACACTGAATTTTCGGTCATCTTCAGTTGTAATAAACGGAAAGAGGAAATATCCACCACAACATACACGTCTCGAGATTTTATGCAATGCTATTTCGATGGTTCGTGACAACAAAGGGTGTAAAATATTGTAAACTTGGGTAAAACAACAAATCTTCTCCTTGTACTTACGTTATTTACAAAAATATAATCAAAATATGAATGAAAACAAAATACGGATGTAACAGGAGGGGGGCTCAAACCTATATCCATAACGATCTCGAAATTATTTACAAAATTTACTGGTGTTATTATGAAAATAAGATATTAAATGTAGACCTTATACCTAATATTGTTCGTTCTGTGCTTTCGTAGTAACGTTTTACGAAATTGGAAGTACAGGAACAATCCGAGTACGCATGAATTAATATAACAATTTTTTTAGACTAATGACAAAAAATCACAAGAGATAAGAAAATGAAGACAAGTTCAAACAAATTGCTTGTTTTAATACTTCTGTTCAACCGTTCACCCCCGATGACAAGGTATTGAAGAAATGTGTGTTCCATTTTACGACCGCATTATAATGGTCTTGGTGGCTATATTGCATGATAATGAATGGTGTATTACACAAGCAAAGAAATTAATAAAAGAGAAGAAAAGTTCAAAACAAGTATTGTGAACACGAAAACAATAATTATGTTAAAGTACAACATATTGTATAATTATATAGGATTTGAGTAATATCCAGTACTGGCTTTGCTTCAAATATCTAAAGTACTTAAAAATTATATTACTATATATCAAGGTTATAACAGAAATGAACACTTTTCTCTAATATATAATTTTTTTTAAGTTTATCTTGTTTTCCGTGTATAGACTGAAATATTCTATTTTATCTATTTTCTGCGCGATAGGTTTAATGTTGCTGACATTCTGTTTTTGAAAATATGAAATAACAAATTCAGATTATTTTATACCTAAAGTTTGTTACCTTGCTTTCTTATTCTTAAAATGTACGCTTTAAAAGCAAAACGGTTTATTTTGTACTACAATATTGACTAGTCTAATGGTGTCTACATCAAAATAATAAGCTCGCTATCTGCGTTCTATGTTGTAATATAGATAACACAAACATGTCCTTCATATTATAGAACAGACTACATGTACTCTTATCGAACGAATGGCATTTACTCAACGATATCAAGTTCAACGGTCATTGTAAAAGTTACAATATGTACTTAGTCTTAAAAGTTAACGAGCAAGAAAGTCGTTAATTTTAAGTAACGTTATACATAAGTAATTTCTTAATGAAGCTTAGTAATCTTTCATTGTTTATAACAACAGCCCAACAGGGATGTCATTTCGACAGTAGTCTGACGAAGGGGGGTAAATGTAATGAAGATCATGTAATTGTGAAGGCACGTAGTCCTATTATATTTTCTGGTTTGCATTACAGAAAAAAGGGATTTGGGATTTAACTACTTTTTTTTTTAAATGATTAACGTTATTTTTGGAAGAAAATATTCATAATAAAATTGGCAAAGATGGAATATCATTCGTGCAACACCACCTAACTTAATTTTGAAATATTGCAGTGAAAAGTTTTGATCATTTAACTGGTATTTTAAAGATTTTGTCCTAGATTTCTAATTTTTTAATTTTCTTTATTTTAGTATAATTTTTTTTATGTTTTACCTTCATTACATTGGGTGATTTCATCCCATAGCGCCAGCATAAGTGAATATAAGAAATATTTTCCTTCGAATGAAAAATCCAAATAAGGGATGACTGGCACCCTGTCTCCAAAATAACTTACTTTTTTAAACATTCCGTTAGGAAAAAATAGATACACCAATACAAATGACATTTCATTATGAACTGAACTATAGAAACGGAAAGTTTTCTATCCTATTTGTAACGTTAACATCGAAATTAGAATTCCTTGATACTAAAATTTTACCAGTTCTTTATTATTTTACTGGAATGCAATATATTTAAGACTCAGAAATTTGAAGGTAACTGAATAAGAAATATGATTAGGCCTATAAAATGTTTTTCGTTTGTTTTCGGAGACAGGAGATTATTTGAAATAGTATCATTGTATCAGCAGTGCTCCAGGAATATTTATATCTGAAAATGATGAAATAAGAACTCTATGCCCTGTAGCAAATTTCGTTCATTCTATCATAATAGCCAGGTTTAATAGAAAAGCATAAAATGTTAAGTATTCCTTAAATGAAAAATATTTCTTCATTGCCATTTATAATATTTATAAATTAACTTATAAAGGGTTCTTTTGGTAACCTAGACACTTAGACAGGGATACGGCACTACAGCGACAGGAAGTCTAAAGAAAATGTATACCAGTACTAAGTTCAAATCTTTAGGTTCAACGGGAATGTCTCAAAATAATCATAACAAAGTATATAATTATGCTACTAGTAATATAA
>JAQIWE010000831.1:0-18802 GCA_034698565.1 Campodea plusiochaeta
CAAAGGGTTAAGAGAAAACCTATGTACATATTTAATCTTAACAATGTGTTTTCCATAACAGAAAAGAGGTTTAAAGATTTTACAGGTTCAGCTTATCTTACTCAATAGTAAAGTACTTCAGATCCCCCACGAAGGTTGTAAAGTTCATCAATCATGAGTGCTGACATGAACTGAAGAGCGGAAGGAGGAAGAACTAATTTCAAACACAATTGTTTCACACTTCTACTGCTCTATACTCCAACTAGGAGAAAAAAAAACAGATTGTTTCTTCAGATATATACAACTACTGTACGTACTCTTTTCATTTGTGTTGTCTTCAAATCTCACTCAGTTTATTTTCTGTATTGTAGTGTATTCTAAATCTTATTTTTTTTAGATTTCATGAAAATTAATCTTACAATCTGTATATTACAAACATATTAATGTAATACTGAGAACTTGTTAGATTGGGTCATAATTTGTTAGGGCAGCAATATTGTTTATTATACTGTGACTTAAAGGAAGAAAATAGAAGAAAGAATATAAATATATTATAAATGATTACGAGCAAAATAAAAAATTCCACTCTATGTTATAAAAACATTATTCATTTTTTTAAATTAAAAAACTGGTTCTTGATTCTGTGGAAATCAACTCTCGCGCTCTTTGTAATGTTCCATTTGATATTTACATCAACAGTTTTCAGTCTTTGACATTCATCGCAATATATTAGAAAATCTCTTTACTTGTAAAGTTGTAGTTCTTGCATTAAAGAATAATTGTATGCTTATGTATTTGTAAATATTTTCTTGTTTTCTTAGAAACTTTAACTCCTTACATTCTTAGATTAAAAATTAGGAAGCGGTAACCGAATGAATGACCTCATATTAATTTCACCTCTGTATATTAATCCACGTATCCCTCCCACGACGATACAGTAAAATATTCCATTTCAGATTTTCTTTTTTCTAATATCCTGTTGGATCATTTCCTCTGATATATTCTTTTGTTGTATCGAATGAAGGAGGAAATTACTTTACGCACATTTGCTTTTTTTATTTTCATATATCTATAAAAGTACACATTGTGTGAGATTGAAAAAAAGTAATGAAAATATTTCATTTCCTAAAATCTAAAATGTTGTTTTAATATATAGGATGGCAGTGTAGGTTTGAAACCGAACTCCTTCAAACTCTCGAGTGGAGAAAATTATACAGTGCATGAAAAAGACGAAGAAAAACTGTGGAAAGATTCTTGTTACTTTTGTGGACTAACAGTAAACTAACATTTTCAAATTACCTAATTGAATCTTCTTTGGAAAACTGAAACTTTAGTATATAACGTCAGATTTGAGAGAAGTAATAAAAAAGGAAATAAAATTGTTCGACATATGTATAATACGTCTTTACAAAAAATTACCCTTATTATATCTCATTAAAATATTGACGATTCATATAATTTTTTTATCATTAAAAAAATGTCAATATCATTCCCCAGTATCTTTATTATTGGAACAACTAGATCATTAAGAAAACTTTGACCTTATGAGGAACCAGAATATGGATTGCAGTTGCGGTACATATTTGAACTTTTTGGAGATTTGTTATTATCTCAATATATATAATCACTAAATAAATTTAATGTCGAAGTTTTCTGAGAGCATTTTTTTTTTCAAGGCAACCAAAGTTAATAACCAGGCAGTATAACTTAAGAAATAAAAATTGCAGAAACTTTCTTTCAAATAAAAAACCAGAAATATTGACAAGAATAAATATAATATTTACCCATACATACTCATACATTCAGTAATATTGTTCCTACATACAATATCGTACACAACCCATACAATAATATTTATTTCCACAATACTAAATTCCACACAAAATTATTCCTTCTCACAACTATAGAATGCCATAGTATAAGGTGTACAAATTGTATTGAACGAGGAAGGGTGTCTTCCTATAGCCTTAAAGGATTCTTCTCCGACCACTGGATTTAGATAATGAAGATAATTACTAATCTCGTTTGGTCCTGTTAGGAAGTTTATAGTGAAAGAAGACTAGGGTTTAATACACACATTCACGCTCTCTTTAGATCCCCCACTTTTCTCTGGGTTTTCGGGAGTGGATTGTGGGTGGAAGGGTATTTAGGGGTGTCAGATTTCTTTTTTTTAATTGATGAAGTTCTTGTTTTAAATAATTATGTTTCTGGTTTGACAATCAAAATCAAGGGTTTATAAATTCTTCTCTCTAAGGATCAGAACTATATACACGGTATCCCAATATTATAAGACATGTTAGTTACTCCAGAAGATCTCAGTGAAATCCATGCAGTAGATGTTTAAAGATGTAATTTCAAAATATCATTTTCTCTATCTCTCAACACAGGAAGTGCTACTGACTTGTAAAATTCATTTTTTGATCTAATACATAGAAAATTCTTAGTAATACCAAAATTATAGTTTCCATAGTGACAGACAAAATTTATTGCAATTGAATCAAAGTTTGCTTTTATTTTGTGACGAAAATCACGAAAGACAGCTTATATTATTCTTTATTACAATAATTAATGAGTACGCTTTTTCAAGAAAACTAAATAAGAAAGGAAAAATTGCATTCTTGAAAATTCATAGCTCAAATGGTATTATTGGATGGATTTTTGTGATATTTAATTTGGAGTAGGTTTCATCCTATTGACGTATGTAAACAATGTTTGAAAGTTCAAAACTAAAATTAGTAAACGACAGTACAAATCATCAACAGCTCTGGTAATTTTTACATGGATCATCTTTTACATAGTATATTTTATTGATTTAATATTATTTTAAAAGCGTTGCGGTTATTAAATTGTATTGGACATTGATGCCCGACTAAACCGAGGAACAATAATCACCAAGGCCTTCATGGAGAAAATTATAAGGAGTTTTGGCTTGCGAAATAAACTGGTTCAAAAAATAATCGTGAGTGTACTGAATAATTTTATCTCATTACTCCTCAACTATGTGTCACTAAAACACAAATACTTGAGAATATTTCATTGTAATTAATTTGATATTATTATATTCAGACCTGAGGCATCTGATGTCAATTTACTATTGTATGGTAAACAGAGTATGCAAATAAAAATGTATTATATTTTCTCCTCCAATAAATTTTAATCTTGTGAACTGTAGAGGTATTTTTGAGACGTTGAATCCAACATCTTGACAAAAGTATCTCGTAGACCTATGCTGTATTTCGCATATTCTCAAAACAATCTATCGATTCTCCATATACGAAACATCTGGCAAGACTGTGTGTGGAATGAGGTATATAATAATTGATAAAGAGAATCCAGAGTGCATTGTTTGAATTATTCCAAGCGTATTGTAGGTTAATTGTTAGAATACCACTCCAATACAAGAGGGAGGTTAGCAACATCGTAAAGAGAAGAAGATGTTGTAGTGTGTAATATAACAGTATGGATTTTATGAAGTATGAATATGATGTAATATGACATGAAAACAAAGCAAATCTTGGGATATATTCATTCTATTATGATATTGCCATGAGAAACAACTTATGAAACTTATGAATATTTACTTTTTGTATACATCGGTGTATTTTTCAGTTCACAGATATATTCCTATTTTTAAAAAGTTAATCGACAAATTAATCATAATAATATTTTATAGTGCAGGATAGTCAGTAACATCTCAAAGAGGTATCCCTAAGAGCAACATACTGATTGCTAAACCAGTAAAACTAAAATTTTCATGATTACTAACACAACCTGCAGGCATGTTACAGACAGTTACCAAGAAATACTAGGACAGTACGAAATCCCATAGATTATTTACAATTGCATTATCAAATTAAAAGTACAGAATTATGAACTGTTTAGTACTATACATGGAATCAGCAATCAAGGATTAGTGACAGATTACCTGGGATTGTTGTGAGTACTAAAAATATTGGGATCAGCATGACTTTATGATGTGATTATGGTTTATCGACAAAAAATAAACAACATATCAGTTGGAAGGTTTGGGGTATTTAGTCGCCAATGAATAGACATGGTATACATGAGATAAATAGGCACGCTGAAAGAACTGCAATGTATTATGAAATAAAAACTGCCTTAGAGTTCTTTTCATAATTTATTTTCTACCGACCCGGGTTTCGAATTTAACAAATTCATCTTCAGGGTCATCTACAGTAAATAGAAAATAGAATCCATAAATCAATAAAATATATAAAAACACCATTTTTCTTACACTGCTTTAGGAAAAATTATCTGTTTTTATATTTCTCTACTTTCACTCGCTAATTTTGGTAACTGTTTAGATGTTTTTTCGGTAGAAAATAAATTATGAAAAGAACTCTAAGGCAGTTTTTATTTCACAAAACATGGTATACATATTTTATGGTGATATCTTTCTAATATTGACCACTCATCTAAGAAATATTATTTTATTTTATATAACTTTTGTAATATAATTTAAATTTACCCTTGACCTTTCTCGCGTGATGTCAACAAAACAATAGAAGAAAATTGTGCAGATAAATTTCAGAAGACACGTGTGAACACCCTATTCCACTATCTTGTCCAACTCTTAACTAGCATATTTGCATTTCTATATTTCTGTTGTATATTAATGTTGTGAAATTTCCAGGATGTCCAGCAGTTGTAAAAGTGAAATGTGTCAAAACAACGTGAGGTTTACGTATATATACAGCAACTATAGTATATACAGAGCATTATTAGACAGATATTTGCCTTGAGGAACATTCGTTGAAATGTTGTGGGTGTATTTAAACGGAAAAGTGTTTTGTGGAAATGTTGCTGAAAATATTATGTTGAAGATAACACTAATATACGAATAAATTACTGTTTATTAGATATAAATGTCATGAAATAAAATAAATAATGCTTGCTTCATTTTACGATTAATTTTCCATAATTATGATCATGGCTCCAGGACCTTTGTAACACTTTCAATAGCAGAAATGTATACGGAATATTGTATATTGATAGAAATGAAAAACCGAATTCCGTTATAATCTCTAAATAATAAAATAATAACATCTAATTGCAGTTATATGTACCCCTGATGATGAATTGTTTATTTCGAAACATGTTGGGTAATGTTCTATAATATACAGAGTGCTTTTTACGGAATTCGGCTTTTTATTTCTATCAATACATTTATAATAATTACACAGGTACAAAAGTATAATTATTCCAGGTTTAGGTTTATAAAACATCTGCACCATTGATATGATGGTTTCAAAATTACAGTAATTTGATCTCACAAATTCAGCGTTTTTTGGTACTTTAATTAAACTATAAATGTATCAAGTGACATATAACTGCAATTATCTTGATTAAATATCTTTAATCAACTTGATAAGAGAGCGGCTGAAGAACTCGGAATTTTTCTATATCTATATGAATACTTGTCAATGGTTATCAAAGTAATGGCTTTGTATTATTTTCAAAATCGTAAAAATAACAATCGTTGTACAATTATATGTCTGTAAAGAGAAATAAATAAAATTGTTAGAACGGTTAGAAATTAAATAATAAATACAAGTGAATTTTTATAGTAGCTCAAGAACTACGGAATTCCTTAATATGTTAATACTCCCAAAAATACTGAAGTGCACTGAATCCATCACCGAACTAATCTGAATTCTTGAACTACCTAAAGTAACTCATAATCTTTTAAAAATCCATACATGAAAAAATTTCAAAATTACTCTAAATCCACGTCTCCTAAGAAATATGTTTTATGCATTTCACATTCTTCAAATGTAAAATACAAGAAAATGCGTTCTGGTGTAAGCTATCTTGAAAAGCTCTGTGATTTTCCCCTGAATTTTAGACCGCAGCGAGAATATTGTAATAACCGCCATTATGCAAAACGAGAAAAAGAGGAGATGGAATAAAATTTGGTATTCTAAAAGAAGCTTTTTATATCTTTTCTTCAGAAGAAATGGAAAGAGAGGC
Organism: Campodea plusiochaeta; assembly: GCA_034698565.1. Lineage (NCBI taxonomy): Eukaryota > Metazoa > Arthropoda > Diplura > Rhabdura > Campodeidae > Campodea > Campodea plusiochaeta. The sequence goes on from JAQIWE010000831.1 coordinate 5,971, forward strand.
ATTTCTTTGTCTTACCATAAAAGTAAAGGTACATTAAAGACAGGGTGCAGCAGACAAAACGTAATTTTGAATTTTTATGGAAGTGATTATTATGAAAAACTCAGACTAAACAGGAAGATCTCAATAATGGAATATTATTGTTTGTGCAGACGAGTATTTCTCTCTCTTGCCATTGCTTTTTAATCTATTGTAATTTATGTATGTGGGCGAGTGCGATAAATATGTCTGAATTTCTACATAGCTATTCACGCTTGACTAGTTATTTGATTGACTACAGCAGCATTACTAATATGTATTCTGTTTATGCATCAGTGTGCATTATATACTTTTATGAAATAATATTTTTGGAGATGTTCAGACTGATGACAGAACTTGCAAAGATGATCTATTAGCGCTATTTCCTCATGAGAATAAAAATGGTGCTCACATGAAAAAATATCTCATAGAAGATTTGCACTCTCGTTCTTTAGTATTATTGAAGATTATAATATGAAATCATTTTGACTTCCAGTATTCTGGATCAGAAAAAGAGGAATCCAGCAGAGGCTCATAGTTATATAGTGTTTCCAAATTCTTACGGACCCAAATCGATTAACCCATCAAGGGTGTTTCTGACATTCCAACAATTCATAATTCTTTGTTGACGTATTTGTTTTCTTTGACCAGCCGGCGAATTGTATAGAAAATGCACAATTTGAACCTCCGAAACAAGTGGTCAACAATGGGTTTACCCGTCAAAATAGTTTGAAGACATAACCAGTTTGAGTCCTTAAGATTTTGGAAGGACTATATATGTGTGGTAGAAGAGAAGGACAGTGAAGTCAATTGCTGCTAAGCTACCTTCAGTATTCTAGGTCGCCGAACGCTTGAACAGTATCATTAAGCAATTTTTAGCTGTGTCTATGGAGTCAAAGAACTGCCAAATAAAAATTGGATAATTGGGTTCAGTGATATTTTAAGTTTATTGAAAACTCATTACCAAACTGAGTTTTCAGTAAACTTGAAATATTACTGGACCCATTTTTTTGGTAGTCAATGATTCTGAATAAAAAGACTAGAAGAATATTCAATATCAGTAACGAGCTGGTAACTGTGCTGCAAACCAACCAAAGTAAACAAAGCTTTCAGAAATGATTTTTGCGCAGTAGCAGTACGGTATGTAATAATTTCCTGTAAATTACATTCAAAATTTATAAGTTGTAACTCGACAAAGTAACGAAACGCTGGAAATAACTTGGCTCTAATTATACACTTTTATTGTATAGTAAATAATTGAAACACCTTGATTTATGTACATTTCATATATATTTAAGAAAAGAACTATAGGATTTTCATACATACGAAATAATTCAATTGTATTATCATCTTCAAAATATGGATATACCATTTACGTGCTAGTACTGTACATCACAAAAAATATTTCTTACATTTTACTTATTAACTGGGAAAATCCATATTATTTTGAAAACAATTTTTGATAAAACCATAACATTACATAATTTTACATTTAATAATAATTATACGTAACCCAATTATCACTAAAAAACAACCCAAAATAATGAATCCACTCGGATACTCTGAGCGAGAGAATAAGGGTGGTTGGGTGGACCAGAGTGCAAGGGGGGAGGGGGGGGGGATAAAAGTCAAAACGAAAAGTGTGGAGTCAGGCAGTCTCATGCAGACGGCTCACTGGAACGGGGAAAAGTTTCGTTCGGTTCTCTTTCTCTCGGATAATTCAATATTATTGCGGATGTTTTCTGTGTCACGTGTGGTGTTTTAATGGTGTTATAAAGACTATAATCTGACTTTTTGTGCTGTGAGAAGGAGATTATTGAAGTGATCGTTTAATACAGGTAAGGATGGTTGTTTTATTGGTATAAATCATTTTTGTGATCGTTTATCGAATGGATAATGTAGGTTATTCAATAATTCACGTTTTTTTTTATTTTAAATAGATAATTAATGTGCAATTTTTTAATTTTTTTTAAAGATGGCTGAGATTACTTTTTCGAAAGAAATTATTTATTTTACACCGTAAACCTATAAGTAAAGAAGTATTACATATTCAATATTCCTGAATTTACAGTATAATTATGTACGAGTTGCTTCGAGATACTGTTTTTTTTTTCTTTTCCATATAAATTTCAGAGATAACAAGTAAGTTAGACTCTGAACCCAAGAAGCACTATTTTTTTTACTTCCATACCTTCAGTGCCTAAAATTCGCGATTTGTACAAGTGCACTGCACACTTTATACTACGATATATCGTTGCGATAAGCAACCTATATGTTATGCTGACGAGCCAGCATATTATAGCGCAGTTTTCTAAGACGAAGTATTGTATACCAATCAGATCAAGAGGTAAATTTCGAGATAGGTGAAAATCGGACAGCATCCTTCCGCAAAGCGCCACCATAGTTGGCGCGAGCGTTGAAAATTTTGAAAATTTCAGTTAAAAACTCAGTATTTGTGGTCATTTTTACTAATATTTTGTGAAATTTGACCACAATTTTCGAATATTTTTTTAGTTTTTATTATTTTATCTGGATTTTATGTCCATTTTTGTTATTTTATATCTTTTCTTTGAGTAAATGTAACAATAATCTGACTTCTAGTACAATGATTTAGCAATGAAGATTCAGGATAATTTAGATTATCCTTAATAACTTATTGATACATCCAGATTGTCGGTATGTTTAAGAGTTTTCGAACTGAATTTGGAAGTAACTGCTATAAGATAGCTGAAAAAATTATCATATGTAATATCACAAGAGATTTGAGTATTATCGATAATTTGCATTTTGTTTACAACGAGAGGTATAATCTAGCAATATCACGAGTGCCCCGGGGGGTGGGGGGCACTCGGGAGACAGTTCCTAGGAAGAAAAAATAATTTGTATCCCTATGTCAAAACGGTAATGTTTTATTTTTTCCAGTAAATGTTTTTTGGGAACAAAATAATCCATTTGTAATACCTGGTGTGAAGTTTCTGTTCATCTACTGCTTTTCCACCTTCTATTCCGATCAAACCGATTCAATAGTTTTCCTGGCTCTCCAATAATTTGATCTGCATAATAATTTTGAATTATTCCACTTTGTTGGTTGGTTGGGCTCCCAAGGGTATTATGCTATAAGTAGAGACCCTGGAAACTGGTAAATAAACCCAAGTTTTCGTTTTGTTTCAGACTATTTTTCGGTTTTATTTTCTCTCTAAATAATGAAGATTTTATATTATTTGCCATATAATTATGAAATTGATGGTTTTTCTTTTGGAATGAAAATTCTTATTCTTTCCAAATTGTAACGCCGATTAGAATTGGCTGTAACATAACATTACTTACAGAAATTCTCCTGGTGATTTATTTACTTATTTAGTATTTTCATAACAAAATTCTAAGAAAAAAAAGACAAATATATTGTGAAAAATGATCATTGTTAATAAGGTAGGTTACAATATACAAGTTCCTATTTTACCTGTTTGTCATATCTCAGAAACAGAACAAAAATATAGGGTGTCCCCAATGAGAGATTTCTAATTTGTTTAAAAAAAAACTAGTAATTTTTAGAAATTTTCTTGATTTTTCATTTCAATGTAAACTAGAGACCTGGGAAATATTTCTGGAATCAAATAAAAGCCCTATATCGTCCGCGGTTGCACCCCCAGACGTTTGGTTGTTTTGGTTAAATTTTTCGCATTTTTTCTGTTATGGCATAATCGACTAATTTCATTGATTTACCTCATTGATTGTCATCGTAGTGTTCACATAGACAGTACTTTCCATACTTAAATGTGTAAAAAAATTAATGACGTTACTATGCGCGATCAAAAGATTTTTTTTTTTGAAAAGTAGCTAAATTAGCTAAAGCTAAATTAGGAAAAAGCTCTATTTTAAAGATTTGCGGGGCTTTTATTGGTTCTATTCTTTTGTAACTCTGCATAATGAATTTCTCAGGTGTCTATATAATAAATGTCAAATATGATAATGTTTTGATGAACAGATAAAAGTGGTGCCCAATTCGCATCATAAACCTCTTATTGGGACACCCTATATAATATCTGGAACAAAACTAAAGTACTGCAACAGACTCTTCTACTCTTGCTCGGATAACAGAAGAATTAACAAACACAAAAATACTCTTCATATTCTGAAAAGAAAAGCAAAACAATTTTAATCATGAATGTTTTACTTACTGATTTCTCTTGAGCAGTAGTTTTGGAATTAAGTTAAACGAGGAACTAATAATAGCAAAATTAAATAATTACATAAATTATTCATCATAGTTTATAGTATTTCATATCTCATCAACAATAGATAGTGGAAATCGAGCAGTACTTATTAAAACAGTCATTATGAGTGAACGGAGGTGACCTTCTCCAGCTGAAGAACTTTTACATCAGACTTAATATACCGTACAATGTATTCCGCAAATATTTGCTTGCTGTAAGTAACACATAAAATTTTGACGAAAAGAGCAAACATCAACCTGAAAAGAGATAAAAAGAAAAGTTAATTATGGAGTTAAAATCAAACATTAAAAAATAATAATAATAATAATAAAATATGAAAATCCTTTGTTAATTCGAATTATTAAGGCACACATCAACACACAGTTTTTTTTAGCATTATACTGCATCAGAATTAAAAAAGTCCAACTTTTCAATAATCTCTTACTGTAAATAATATTCATATTGCAAAAGAATCTTAGAATAATCTCCACGAAGATTATTTTCTAATCTGAGTGAACATTTCACAAGATTAACACTATAGTCATATTCAATCAATCACTCATGACGTCATTAACGATGAAACCTTAAACAGACTTTCAAAATACATGATGTTGATAGGTGTTGTTAATTCATTCGAAACGAGGGAAAAATATAAATGGTTTTCACATTTAAAGGATACCAACACATTATTGCCCGGTGAAATCTGTGGAGAACGATAGAAGATTGTGGAGGAAAATAAAAAATCGCAATTTCTGAAACTGTACTTTTTCAATTATTAGATGAAAATAATATTAAATCTATCTATTATTTATATTTAAATAAAGTGATGGTAAGTAAATCAGCAATAGTATACATTAATAAGATAACAAAGTTTTAAAATTTGTAATCATTTTGTTTATAAAAACATCATACATTATTACACTGTACGATAATAGATTACATCTTTAATTCGTATGAGAAAATTAAACTTTTCAGATATGTATACATATTCACACCAAATAATTATTGACGTTTTATACAAAAAACTTTATCGAAAAATATGTTCTACGAGATCGTCCTAGTGAGTTCACTCATTGCTGGGAATTCTTTTTAAAACTATATGCGTATATGTGAATATTTGCGTTCAATTATTTAACTGTGAATGGAAACTTCCTATTCATTAATAAATATGTTGGGAGAATTATTTTTACGTTTCATGCACACAAATGTTTTCAAACATTATAAATTCCCATCAAACAGTTGTTATATTTACTTACGCATATTAGGTAAATTTTTAGTATTTGTGGGTTGCATATGTAATATCTATCAGTAGCGGTGGATGTACAATATAAGTATAGTATTTTTTGTGTGTTATATTACTCAGTTTAAAATTATAACGTTTGTATTTTGGCCATTTAATTTCGATATTTATGTTGGAATTTGAAATGAAAAAAGGAATTAGATATCGTGATAATATGATGGTTCCTCATTTCTCCAGCAATTTCACTGTAAATCAATAGAGGTAGAGAAGATTGATCGTGATTTGTAGAAACAATGCAATTTCTTTACTATTAAGAATATCTCTGTCAATACAATGTTAAAGATGTGTTATGATTCGCTTTTTGACACAAACTCATATTATTTTGGTATTAACAAATTCTCTGAAAATGTAAGAAATTCTCGTCAGTGTCCGTTAATAATTGTACCTAAATTCAAATCAGAATTCTACAGAAAATCTTGGAAACACAGGGCCGTAAAATTATTTAATTCATTACCTAAGCATTTACCTATACTAAAATTATCCAAGGCACTGTTTTCGGTCAATGTAAGAAATTGGCTGACCGACTTAGAAACTAAGGGTATTGACTTGTATATATAAATATTATTACAACATTTCATAATGATATCGTCATTTTCTTAAAATTGACAATCAGTTTTCTTATAATGTTTATGTTTTAACTTATTTATTTAATGTATTATACTCTGTTGTGCTCTTATTCTTATTGTTCTCTATTCTGTTTAAAAGTGTCATAAAGGGAAGAACAATGTACTATAGACTTTGTTGACACTCTAATAAAGGTTTTTTACTTTGAATTTGAACATGTATGAGTAAAGAAAAACGAAAACGTTCACAATAATTATGTATTATTCAAGTTTAACTTTATTATCATGTCACCCTGGATTGTAAAGATCTGTTTTAGTTGACAATAAACAAACATTATTTATTATTATTATTTAGTTTCAAGTTGTCCGTTTTGCACGTTCACGTTTTCAAGTTATTAAATCGGTAAAAATATGAATATTCTGCATTGTAATATAATAAATTAAAAACTTTTCTTTTTTAAAGTAGTTATCCTACCATTTTTTTTATTACAGGAAAACATATCTCAACTTTGAATCAGCTTAGCTTAATTGACAGTCCGATATCACGTCTGTCCTGAATATTTTCTATGATGAATTGACTTTTTAGACAACTTCCGGTATTTCGATCAATTTATATTTTTCAAGTTTTCCAGAATTTGGGTGAACGTATAACCAATATGTAGGAACTAAATTAAATCAACAGGTACTGTTACTTATCAGATTCAGTTTGTTCCGATCTGATCAAGGTACTTCAAGATAACTACAGAAGTTCCTTTTATTTTATTCACACCTTTAGTATTAAATGTATGGTAATCTAAAACATATTTAGTCTTATTGAAATGAAAACTAAAGTAATTGACAAGCATTTTTTTTTATAATACGACAATAATATTGCTTACTACAACACTAACCTAAAGTTCTACATGGAAACTAAATAAACAGTAATAATAACTCTATTTTGTGTAATTGCTTAAAACATTCGTCACTTCAGGCAGAAATAATTTCATACCACATGCAATTATAATTTCGTATACAGATTCATAATACGACAGCCATTTTTTAACCTTCCTCATTTCATAAAATGATCCATCAAGTATACACTGCATAGTACATTAAAGCACTGTACCTGTGGTATACCAATGACCGAACGTATAATTATGTCTCATTGATTGACTTCACATAAAATAATAATACTATTTTATTATATATCTCTGAAACAGAAACTTGGATGTATTGTGATGCATATTCAATGACAGCTGACTTCTCCATCACGAGCGTCTCCATAATGTAGAATTTGTGCAATTTGAGTGATTATAGTATTATTGTAGTTATAATTACAGAATAACTGAACTATTTACCTTCGATATGAAATAGAAATTTAATTTACTTTTCGCGACCTGATTTCTTAGTAAAAATAGCAAAGGCACAGAAAATAGTAACATTAAGAACCCTCCACCTAAAATTATAATTCAGAGAGGCCGAAATTTGAAATTTGTATTACTCATCAGATAAGGTCTCAAATCGTTATTTTCATTTTACATTGCATTCGTTATAATAATATTCAAATATATTTGTGGAAAATCTCCCGTTTAATAAACAAAATGGCCTCCTGTAAGGACAAAAAGTTCAGTTTGTTTAATACTGATTATAATTTAACAATTGCTAGGAGCTTAAAAAGAAAGATTATTTTGGATTATACATGTTAAACAACATTCTCTTTTCATTATGTCGTTAATGTATCATGCCAATGACTAAAAAAATACTTAAAATCGTCATCACATTTTTTGCCGTAAACCATCTACTAAAGAAATATATTATTTGAATACTAATTCAAAATTTGGAAAGATATAAGAATAAAAAACTTCATCCCGAAGCCAATGATACCAAACACTACATAATTACTTAAGAAAAGTAGCATTAAAATAGTATTGGATTTAACATGGGATTCCCTATGCTGAAACCCAATGTTGATTCTGTGCGAAGGACTCTTAACAACTTCGGCTCTTCAGTCGCAGTCTGCAGTCATACAGGATATACAAATTTAAGATGAATTATGAAAATCATAAGAGACATTAATCTTAGAATTGTTCATTTCATAATATTATAAATTATAGGAGACTTATCATGATGATCACATGGCTGTGATTTATATTGTTTTCATGCAAAAAGATCAGTATTATTTCTCTATATATAGTCAATAAGTATTGATTTTGAACTATTACTGATGATTGTATAACAACAACTAACCTATAGTGGTACAGAGATCCCCTGCGTTAAGCCCACTGGTGATTGTCTCCTAGCTTTTTATTATTTTTATTTGAACATTATCGTACTTCATCATTGCAAGATTAGTGACATTGACACCAGCCCCTCTCCACAAGTTAATAAATTGTCAAAAATGTACAGTGATAATAATTTGTGGAAAATAAACTTTTTTTAACTTTTCTTTATGTAAATCAACAAACTTTGGAATTATAGTAAAGTAATATGAATATTTGTGAATACACACTGATTCAGAGTATATTGTAATGAGGGGTATTAGAGTTCAACCCTTTACCCGGGTACCCGATGAACACATACAAAGTAAAATAGAAGTAAGCAGTATCGCGTAGACATCATATGAACCAATAATATTGACTTTAATATAATACAAGCATTCTCAGAACAGAATATTTAAACACTATAGATATTATTATTATTCAATGACTTGGAGACAATGGAGAAAGCTGAAATATTTTATTACTGCATCGTTTGATCATTCATCAGAGGCCGCTTTGTCCACCAAAAGGTAGAGTAGCGGTCGTTCAAAAATTTTAATTCTTTTTTCTTACTACAGTTTTGCTAACTTTTACATCACACTAAAATATTTTTTTATCTTTTTGAGACCTGGTGTTTTTATTATTAGCCTATTAAGAAAAAAATTGAAGTAACACATTCTTTTTATATATAATATTACAGTCAATTATTTATGTTTGTAACAAGTATTAGTATATACAATGAATTAATGTCCTGACTAAAAAAGAAGCTCCTTACAGACTGAAAAATTATTGTAGAAGAAATTCTGCTGCCATCTGTTGACAAATTAAGAAATGTGAAGTACTGATTTTTTTATTACGTCTACAGGCTCTCCAGTTCGATACTGAAAAAAAAAAACAAATAGAAAACTGTTTTTGGATTGAAATTCAGTATATGTTGCTATTAAATATTACATCAGTAATACACTAATTCCCCTTTAGAGTACACTGTTCAGCCTGCTGTTCTGTGAATATGAATATCCAGTATATGCTTAAAAAGTTAAAGAAGGCGGAAGGCAATATTATTTTGAGGGTCTTAAATATATTTTAGGAGGGAGAGTCAATAAGTAAAGGGACTAATACTATAGAATTAAAATGGCTTGTCAAAATAATTAATCTGCTTATGAGAGGCTAATGAAATTATTATGAAGCCAGAATGTTGTGTCCTCAACCAAAAAGACAGAGACCTCCATCGGTTTTAAGAATCACACTTTTAGAAGAAACATATCTGGTAATTCTATATTTAAAAGCAAATACTAGAGAGCGAGGGCATCAGATGGAATGCGATCAAGTGCAATGAAATTATAATGATCACCTTATTAATGTGTTTCTGATGTATAAAGACTTTTGTGAGCTACACAATGTGATTTTTCTAGCAAAAGCAACGTCGTATACAATTAATAAATGAAAATAATTTTACCGGAAATGATAAGGTGTGTGCTTGTGTTCATTTCGGTTATTTAAATAATATTTTTTTTGTTACACCTACTTGTAGTACTATCCATTCAAGAATAATGATATAATATAAAATTTCTTTCAGAAGAAATCATGTTTTCCGTATAATAATTTCAATTACAATATTCCTTTATTGTACAGGAAAAATAATAATTAAATTTCCTGAAACACCACATCCAACCAGAAACGACAATTACATCGAAATCAATACCACAATATTATTTCCATTTTATTAAACGAATCCAACCTTTCATTGAACAAATTTAAAACAGTTGAAAACTCGTGATATCCTGAATTTGACAATCATAGAAAAACTTATACTATTGGAATGTACACACAGAGAGAACGTATGACGTATGTGTGTATAGTGAACATACAGTGAAGTATAGTAACCGAGCCTACTGAAAGAACTGTTGCACTGACCATGTGCTTGCTGTTAGGTCTATCTGGTTAATTTGGACCAACGCTATAGTGTTATTGTTTTACTACATGTATTATAGTATACACACTTGTAGTACAAAACTCACGGTATGGAACACAAACCCGTGGATTATAAAATACACTACAACCCGTTACAAAAATACTATTCAATTAATGAATGTGTAATCCGGATCCCGTGGAAACGTACATCAACTGTATGACCTATTTGGACTGGTACCATTTGACTTTCATGGTTATTTAGAGGCTTCATGTTATTATATTAGTGTTATTATATTACGTCTGTCGGAGCTTTGTGAGAATTTGTTAATGAATGTTATTTATATTTATTTTTTGTTGTATTGTATTAAATAGGTGTGTGCAGTGTAAGTCAGGGATAATAGAAACGCTTTTTTATTTTGGTAAAATTCTCCTTTGCGCTTTCGGGAAAAGTTATTGCGGTATGTTTTAGTAAAGTTTGCCATATACCAGGAATTCCTTTTTCAAAAATTAATATTAATAATTTGATTTAAGAATGTTATTAATAAGCAATCATATATTCATCGTTATCCATAACATTATATAGTCTCCCAAAAGATATTTTATCTTTAAATTACGGTATATACTCCTATTTCTGAAACTTTATTTTTATATACAAAAAGACGTACACTAACAATTTAAAAGTGTAAGTAAAACCATGAAGACAAATGAAATTCATTATTATTTAGTGTTTCAAAGAATTTATTTCTATGTAAATGAACTGTTGAATAATTATCAATATCTCACTAGTCTTTATTGGTAACAGACTCTCCATCCAAATGCGGAATTTCATCGGGAGTTTTTGCTGTCTTTACTTACAATTTCGAGTGAAGAAAATGTCCGAGGACAATTCTCCATCCGAATGAAAATAGTTTACCAATAGAAACTACAGTAACTCACCAGACAAGTAACTGAAATCACTATGAATATATTTTGATATTTTACTACTTGTATACCTTTGATATTTTTGTCATGAGACTTATTTTTGTCATGAGACTTGTAATGCCAAAATTACAAAGAAACGTTTGGAACCAATTTTGCCTATTATTTGGTGGTTAAATATAGCTCTTATAACTCCTATTGAATAACTTCATAATCTTCATCCACCGATCCGATGTCTTAGTTTTTTTTTTCAGTTATTTTCATTTGAGATAAACAGAATCTTTTGCACATCATGTTTTATTTCCATTGTTGTAAGACTTTCCAATTGTTTGTAAATATAATTGTCATTTACAACAAAACATCGTAAGGAAGAGATATTTTCCATTTGGATTATATAGTCAGGGGCACGTCTCATTGATTATGAACATTTGCAAGCAAACTTAGCAGTAGAATACTGTGTACAAGAGTAAATTTACATAAACGGCAATTTAAAAGTTTGTTTTTAATAAGAATTAGTTTAATTTACAAACCCTGGAAGTTTTATGAAATATTTTAGAAAATAAAAATTCCAGTTAAAAAAATAACGATTAGATCTTTTGATTTTAAAGTACTGTGCAACAGTGTTAAGTGTCTCTGTTGTAACACATGTCAACATATGCTGATTGTGCTTCATATTTTTCCACAGCTCAAAAAAAAAAAAGACGTTGATTATTATTTTAAAAATTACCAATGATTTTTTTTATTCAATGTTGAACCTTTGTATGAAAATAATTTTTTTCTTGGAAATTAACTGACGTTCACAGACTGTTCTGAATTATTTTAATAATCGAACAGCAATAAACGTATAATAATTTGTCTGTGAAAAGAAATGTTTACAGTAGTAATTTCGATTCTTATACATTATCGAGTCACAATAGTCTGGTTACTGAACCCGCCAAATGCAGCAGCGCTATTGAACAACGAATAATTTTGAAACACGTATTTGGGGAGTATTTTCGGAATTCATCACATGTACAAAACATCGTCATTGTCCACAGAAAAATAAAGATATGCATTTGTCAGTAGGGTAGTTCTAGTTCTACCTTTTATGGTACAAAGTATATCTGAAAGTAAATGAAAGTGAGAATTAGTGAGTTCTATTAATTGTCCGAAATAATGCTTCAATAAAATCATTTTTATTTGTATTTTCACTGGAGAAATAAAAGAAAACTTGTTCAAAATTTGTTGGATAAAATATTATTTATACTTTCCAACATCATAATAATTTTTGAAATGAAAATATGCCTTACTCTTATTTACTATAGGAAACACCACGGCGATTTTATTTTATTTTTATAAAATATTTTTTTCTATATTATAGAGCAGACATATATATTTAAAGGGTTACTTGCAGATAATGAATTTCCGTTTTGTGATTTTCTTGTATATTATATTATTAAAGAATTTTTGTAAAAAGTTTGACATTTTTTTACCCAACGGACAAAGGAATATTTCTGTTTATATAGACAATAAATTTTTTACGAGGTAGCACAAATCGACCTGCTTAATTTCGCTGCCTTGCGAAATTATGCAAGTTATTCACTGAAAAATTATGCAAATTAATCATTTTATTCATATATCAGCAGTTGTCTTGTTTTGGGATACGCTTGCTCCGCTACCTTACAGCTTATTTTC